>JANHGC010000996.1:102004-124821 GCA_027560395.1 Boaedon fuliginosus
CATCACTTGTAATCATATGATATATGACATTTCTAGATAAATTGCCTTATCTTAGCACATTTTTTTTCAATAGCATGTCCGCTATTTTTAAACCTTTTTTCATGGGATTCAAATACCACAGAAATAATATCATTGTGAAAATAGATCTGTATGACATGTTTTGCACATCTGTGTACGAAGAGTCCAATTTTTAAAAAACATCATCTCTATATTTAAAGGTGGCTACTGATATTATATAGACTGCAAACAATGTGCAAGCCTTCAAATATTAAAAAGAGGCTATAAAGTAAAACAAAAAATATTATCAACATAATACAATTCAAATGTTGCAAATCAAACTTTCAGTTTTGAGTTAATGCTGGATTTTATCCTTGCCTTTAAAAGTTTTAAAAATATGAAATTATTAGCCCTTTACTTGTAAAACACAGCAGTGATATTTTGTGCCCTGTTAATAAGTGTATAGCTTGGATATATCAATGGCTTTGAGAGGTAGCAAATTTTCTAGTGATTTTACATTTTTTAAAAAGATTTCCACACCTGTTACCTCTCCCAGATTCTTGAAAAAAAAAGATAGAGCCTAAAAATGATGCTATATCATTAGAACATATTCTGGCATGATCTGTTGATATATATTCTCAAAGAAAAAAGGCACAAAAGAAAAAGCCAGCTTTTGAATGGTAATTTCTGTCACTGCGAGATTGAACTGTGTAATTTTACTATCCAATCAGTTAAGAGTTTCATATTTGAAAAGTTTTAACCTTAAGCTAATTGAAAGCCAGCTTTGATAATACAGATTACAAGTCAGTCATTCACTATATTTCATGAGTACTAGATTACTTCTTTCTTGATCTGTAACTAAAGTATTATTTTCTCTGCTCGGCATGGATGCCAATATGGATAAAGTTAAATATTCAAATAAGAAATGATCCATAATTCTTTGCCCGTGTGACTTGGGATACAACTAAAAAATGACACATAGTCCAGATCAATAATCTGTTGAGTGTTTTAGTCTCATCCGTGATTTTGGCAACAGAATGTAGACCAAACTTTGTAACTGAAACCAACACCTCCATTAGGACACGAACTGTAAATTCTCTAGTGCTTTAATGCTTTCCTTAAAATTGTGGTGCTTGTGAAATTATCATCCTTTTTGCTAGTATGATAGTTTGCACTCTACATTCCCATGCCAGGGGTTCCTTATTAGGGTTAAGCAGTATTTCATATTTGGTTCCAAAAAAGGTTTTTTGTTTTAGCAACTCTAGAGAGAGCCACATAATCCTAGGAAAAACATGGCTGCTTTAAAGAGTCACAAACAAGTTCTATGTTTGTCCTTCCAATTGCTCTGAAGCAGCTTTTTTGGAATCATTTCTAAAACACTTCATAGGTCTGTTGTCTATCTGTCTTTTCCCCAAACAATCTAGCATTAGATGTAGACTACATACTTTAAAACAGTTTTGTAAAGAAAGGTATTCTCTATTTTAAAGAAGAAACCAAAGTGGAAGGTATGAAACACCTGTGATCAATGGTCATGAGTAGTATACAACATGTATTTCATTTACAGCATTTTAGAAACAACAGCTAGTTGGAGATGTGCAAAATCTGAAAGCTCATCAAAGTCAGGAAATCAACAAATGAGTTTCCCTTTTAAAATGCACTCATTGTAATAGGAAATGACAATACAGTACAATGTTAAAAATTCTTACTAATTGATTGGATGAAAATATCCTTTTTATCTAATTTTCACTCATCTTTTAATTTCATCTAAGCTTTCTTGTTATTGCCTTAAAATATTACTACCTTGGAAGATAGATTTTACAGTCTTCTCCTGATCAAAAAGATTCTAAGTTGAGTTTGAGGAAATAAAGTGAGACAGTTTGTGCAGCTGCTAGTCTTTTCATGGGATGATGGACACTTTATCCCCCAGACTTATCTGAACTTTTACTGCAGTACACCTATCTCCCCAATTTCTTTTGGTATGACAGATGAAAAGGATTATCTTAAAAGATCAAAAACATAATGTGTCTCTGTTTCTAAAAAATAAAATAAAATAAAAAAATAGTCATACAAAGAAGGGATTCTGAACCCAAGCTCCATTCACTATCAATGTGGAGGACAACAGAATCCTAAAGGTATTACCCTGCAATACTGGATTTCCAAAGTACCAAATAATGGAATATTGCTGTACACTAGATAACAGACTACCTTTAAGGAACAAGGATGAGTAAATTGGTGGACCTATTGTACAGATTTCTGTGTGTGTGTGTGTGTATGTGAGCGCATACATGTGTGTACATGAGACAGAAAGGAAGAGAGGTGTTATTTGTGGGTGTATGGAATTTTTTACAAGAGGCAAGGTGGGCAGCGTCACTACATATGGCAAAGCACTAGGCTGAGATGGGCAAACCTTTAGAAAGCAAGGGATGTTAGCAAAACCCTCTTGGAGAATTGACAGTTACACCACAGAAGTGTTAATTCATTGGGAGAGAAGAGAGAGATAAAAGGAAGAGAAGAGAAATACAAATACATATTGGTATCTCTGAGCATGGACCTAGGGCAAATTATACAAGAGACATTTCTTGCCATTAACAGTCCTCCTGGTTGGATCCCTTCATAGCCTGGTCTGGGCTTCGGGGATGTAAATCTCAATGCTTTCGGCGCTTTCAGTGGCTGAGTTCTGACGAACCGATGCAGCTCGTTTGGCAGCCATCAGCCGTTTCCGGGCCTCCTGACGCTGTGAGCTCTCCAAAGAGCGTTCCCGAATGAGTGGCACCTGACCTTTCGATGGCTTCTTTGGCACTGGAGGAGGGGCCCTTCTCTCCTGATCAAAGCAGAAGGTTAATGACATTATACAGCTTCTCAGGGGAAAAATTTAAAGAAAGGACGGGTGGGGGAGACAAACAAACTAGGACAAGTCAGTGATTAGAAGATACTTGTTTACCTAAAGTTAATTCATTTTCTCTTCACTGAACTGGCATTCAAAGACTTTAAAAAGTACATAATCTTAAGGCAAAAAAGGACAGCATTGATAACAGCACTAGTTCTCCATAGACATGTGGTGTCTGAGGCTCAAACGGATGAAGCTCCCACCATTAAATATTGTATGTAGCTCCTGCTGGGAAATCTAAATTCCTCTTCTGGATATTCAGCATTAGAAAAGAGAGCATCTTTAGTACTGCTGCTTAATACAATGTCATAATTTTATAATCTTAGAAAGTCAGATTGTAAGGTAATTATAATCACCTTACATCTAATTATTAATAAAATTCTTGGATGTTCTTAATAAATTAACAGCATAATAGAATAGTATGTGGTAGGAATGAAAGACACAGATAATGAGCACTGACCCCATTGTATATAATATACATACACAAGACTAAATGGGCTTACAACATTCAAGATTTATGGATAGATTTCACACAGTCATATGAACTAGCAGCCTGAGGTTAGTTATCATAGCAAAATTTAAAAACAAAATGAAAAAAAACATGTGGTCGGTGGTGACTGGCTATGGAACGTTGCATACTTTGGGTGCAATGTGCTTCTTAAAAGTATAGCATCAGAGTCAACAATCTACAAACTGATTTCAATTACAAATTTAGAAGTGGGTGGGGAAAACTTAAAAAAGGAATTCTGAGAATATACATTAGTAGATTACTTTGGCACCCACAATGCTGTGGTTAATAAACAGGAAGAAATATGTATATATCCACATGATATATATATTAATATATCATATAGATATATAGAAAGAGACAGAATGAGATGGGGGAGGGAGAGAAGTGTGGGTATGTTAGTTCTGGAATTTACATCTAAGATCCAAATAGAGCTACATAGTAATCTGGATTTGAAGTGCAAAGGAGCACAGGAGTCATACAGTATGTATCTAGCCTTACATAAATTAAATGCATCCTTTCTGGGATTGCATAGTGGCTATGAGAGATCAGGAAAGATGCAGTTTCTTTAAGGAGGTGTCAACACATATTAGTGCCTGATGCACTCCGGTTCACCCTTTCCCTTTTAAGTTTGGATCCACAGGTCTAATCCAAAATGTATCTCTAGTTTACATAGACTCTATTTTTCCAAAAATTATATGGTATCCATCTTAATAATTTCCTAAATGGATTATTAATTGCATTATGCTCTATCAATGTTATTATAATATATTATTTTTTCATTGTTGTTCAAAACAGTTCCTCATTGCTTGTGTTAATGGAAATGAATTTGTTTGAAACACTGCATTTGAACTGCATGCAAAAAATGAACTATGATAGTTACCCATGTTTAGGATGAAGGATAACAAGCACAAATATAAAAACAAATTCACAACTTTCTTCATATTTTGCTTAAATAGGGAAAAAACAAGCAATTAAATTTAAATATTAATGTAGCCACACTTGGTAACCATGATCCATAAAATATATTTTTTCGCTACAGTTTGATGAAACATCCTGTTTTTTTATCTGTTTAATTTACTCCTTTTGTTGAGTTTATCATTAAAGTAGTATCAGTTTCGTATGCTGGCAAACGAAAAAGAAAAAACCTTTGGCCTATTTAGGTATCATAACATCTAATAAAAATAGTGTGTTTTAAAATCATCATTTTTTTTGTTCTAGCAATGTTATCTTGTGGGACTTGAAATGGTAATCATTTATTAGTATTTTGATTTGGAACAAGCAAAGAATGCAAATGCATGATTTTCTCAGAATGTTGTCTAAACCAGATGACTTCATGGTTTCCCCTACTGAACATTTATAGGTAAACAATTCTTTTACTTGACTTAACCATGCAGTATTTATTTTGGAACGGGTCGATATTCAGAACTGGTTAAGGTTCCAGCATGGGGCATAACGAATGCAAGAATGGTTCTACAAGCCCATTCTTTTCCCTGGATTTTTTTCATATTCCTATGGTTAACAAAAGGAAGATTCTGAGAAAACTGACATTATGGAATGAAATCCCAATTATTATTTTTTTAACTATCTCTTGAAAAAATGAAATATCTAGAGCACATATTCCCATACTATTATCCTTTGTCTTAAAAATAATACATGAAATAATCATAGGCAAAATAGGCCAGAGTCTAACCAATACTATGAACAGCTTGAAATATACCAAACAAACAGGTGCAAGGGAACACTCTGTCCCTCTTTTTCAATTTTCTTTAATGTGTGTGAAACTGAGTTTGTGCTTTTCCTCATAAAGCCATGGGCCTTAGAAATATTTGATTACATCAGCAGTTACAACAATAGCAAATATCTCTTTGCTATGGAAATGTAGCTTTTTTTACTCATTGAAATAAATTTCCCATTATTCCAGATCTAGACCTCCATCTTAAGTCTCCATCTTAATTTTTAATGGTAGACATATTATTAAGGGCAACAGGGTAGGAATATATTAAAGTACTTCATTTAAATAGTACATTTTTACATTTCATAGTGGGAGAAAATATTTCAGAAGAATTTATTTTTTTCTTAATATCCTTTCCTTTCCTTCCCTCCCTTCCCAATTTTGGGCCCTGGAAAAGAAAAAGAAAAATGTTTACATGCAAGTTTTCATATTTACATTCTACCTGTCAATTTCTACTGATATTATTGATGGAATGTATCTCAGCTTTAAAAGCTTACTGATCTCTAGAGAATGACTACTTCTGACACTACTACTAAGAACAATGTGACAAAGGACACTAAAAATTACCTAATATCCAGATAAGTCTAGGAAAGAAAACTGAGTCTTAATTTACCATCCTATTTAGTGTTTGAGTCTTGGAGACAATAGAGGACAGGGCCATGCTATGGTCTATGGGGTCGCGAAGAGTCAGACAAGACTTAGCGACTGAACAACAAATTAGTGTTTTAGAGCTAGAATTTACTGAATGAAACAAAAGAGGTGAAACCACCTATGAGGTCTCCCTCAAAATAAAGTAATGACACAAGAGATTTTCCAGGTAATATTTATGATGGCTTGACTGGCAGATACCTATACATTTATCAATGGGAATCGGGCTGGTTACCAAGTCAGTGCTGATAACAGTACTCCCCTAGTTTACTTATACATTTCATAGTGCATTAGTAAACAAAACTCTTACACTACGCAGCACTGTATATTCTCTATATTATTTATTTTAATTGTAAGAATCAATATATGAGGCAATTTCTTCTAACAGTTGATTATCTAATATGATTATACGTTAAGTATAATAAGACAAATGAGCACATTCCCATTTTTCACATGTACAAGTTTGCCTTAAAAATATGCCTGAACATATTACAGATAATATTCCAGGTGATTCTTAAAGTAAACATTTTCTTTCCTTTTACAATGGAATTAATCTGATATGAAATCCATTTCTTGTATTTAACATCAATGAAGTATGTAGAGACCTATTTAATCTGTCCAGTATTTGTGCAGGGTTTTAAATGAAGCATACAAAATCGACAATGTTCTACCTTCTTGTCATGTAGATCCAGATGTTTCCAATTATTGGACTTTAATTGATGAAGTTCATCAAATTTCATACTAATATTTTCTATGGACAACTGCAGCATATCCCAAAACCCTGCTAAATCTTGGGAGGCTGGTCTCGGGTGTGCATTGGGATTCTGTGTGAGAGAAAGAATAGGAAAAAGGAATAGGAAAAAAAACACACACAAAATCAAAGTCCTTGAAAAAGTCAGGTGGAATTTTACTTTTTATTTCTAATAATGTTGACTACCTTACTGCATCTGATTCATATATGGGATAATAATACAAGTTGATTAAATTAAGTAAGCCATCATGCACTGAGGCAATGGCGGGGTCTTACAAACATAATAGCTTCAGCCCAACCAATATGGATAGCATATGCTGTAAATTGGCTAAATGTTTGAGGGAAAGTTAGTTGAAACAATCTTACTTTGGAATGAATGTTTTGGCAGCGATATGTTGCAATAATGACTAGGGATAGTTTTATACTGGGCATGTTTCTATTATTGCATATGCAAGTAGTCCTCGATTTATGACCAACATAAATTGTAACTATAAACCATTCAACAATGGTTTGTAGTTATGATGGCCTCGGAAAAAGCAACTTGCAACCTGTCTTTGGAGTTACAACCATTGTATCATCCCTGCGGTCATGTGATTACAGTTCAGGTGCTTGGCAGTCAGCTTGTATTTATGATGGTTGCAGCATCTTGTGGTCATATGATCACGATCTGTAACCTCCCCAGTGGCTTCCAATAAGCAAAGCCAATTGGGGAAGTTGAATTTGCATAACAACTGCAGGATTCACTTGCCCTTGTGAATCACTTAATAACCACAGTAAAAAATGGTCATAAAATTGGGTCTAGTTACACGATATATTTGCTTAATAATCACATTACTTAGCAACTGATATTTCAGTCCCAATTGCGGTCATAAGTTGAGAACTACCAGTACCAGAAACAGAAGGCTAAAATATTCTGGCACATTCCTGAGTTTTCAATAATTTCTCAAATCAATATTTTTTAAAATCCACCTTTTGATATAGTTTCAATACATCTGTGTCCTAGACAACATACTTTTGGTTAAATTTAATGTAAATTTTTGTTCCATACTGTGATTTAGTAGAATTGGAAATAAATGTTATAAACTCACTTCTCTAATTTATTTTTAGTGTTTTTTTAAACTTCTTGGGAGAAGTTGTAAGATTTTCTTCTCAAGTACCAAAATATTTTGGCCACCCTTAAATTCTTGCATTTGAGTTATGGAAAAAGCAACAATGGTATTATACACTATTCTGCTTCAGACAGTAATGCATTTTTTTGCATGCACGTAATACAAACACTGATATAATAATACATAATACATGTTACATACCAGATTTTCTTCACAGAGTTCTCTGAATTGGTAAAATTTCTGAGCCATGAGAAGCTGAGCACTACCAACCGCAGTTCGAATTTTACCTAAAACTTAAAATAATCAAAGTGTAAGACACCATTGTGATGTATTAATGTAAGCAAATATTGGAAATCTCTCCATTGTTACAAATCTGCGGATCTAATTCAGGAGTGAGCAATTTCAAATGGTGTCTCCAAGCTATCCATATTAATATCTGTGGGAGGAACATTTTTCCCTTTTGTATATGAGAGTGAGTGAAAGACAGAAAAGAGAATGGAGTGTTAGAATGAGAAATGGAGGAAGAGAGGGAATTAAGAGAAACTGAGTAAATGTGTACTGCTACCCATCCTGGTAGTTCCATGTCCAATGGCTGCTTAAGCTCAGCTCACCATTGGTAACAGATTTCAATTAAGAAAATGCAGTCCTCTACAAGAAAAGATTGCCAATCCTTTCCAAATGGTACAACTAAAAACCCACAGTTCATTTTAAAGGTGCATACATTCCCAGTCACTGGAATTCCTTCCAAAATACACCAATTAGCAAAAGCAAGAATGAAAAAACAATAAAAACTCTCACATCAAAAAAATAACCACCACTTTGTTTCAACTTGGCCTACATACTTTAAAATTAATTCTGGATAACATAATGCTGTCATATATGCAGATCTTTTTTCAGTTGTGTTGCTTGTTGAATGATGAGGAATGATAGAAACTCAGTTCAACAATGTGCAGAGTGTCACGTGTAATCCTTCTGCTGTTTGTCATTGAAACAATGCAGTAATAGTCCAAAGAATGCAAAATATTTAATCAAAACCGAATCTGTGCTGAGTTCCCTACAGGCAACATATGTTTGGTTTGGCCAGATACATGGACTTCTGTAAAGTTGTACAGTGCCAAGTTAAACAGATCTGTAAGCCAATGAAAGAGCAAATATATCTAGGATACTATGAGTTGTGAACATACAGGAGGCCCAATGGCTTGGATCCTAAATTGCTTCATGCCATTTTATTCATGGAATCTCTCCTCCATTTGTAGCCACCTGCACCTTATCTTAGATTTTCATGGTCATTCAGAATTGAAAATAATTATGTCCTTGATCCTAAAATATTCTTCAAATTTAAATTAGGTTTGAAAGAAATCTCAAAAGCATCTGTACTCACTTCTGAAAATCTTGCACATTCCATAGAAGTTATATCATAGCTGCAAATGTTACGGCATAATTCTAAAATTGCACACTTGTATTGGTGACAATTGAGTGTGGGTTCATAGATGAAGGGTAGAATTCCTTGTGAAATCCTAAGCTTCCTCACTTAGAGTATGTTCTGAGAGGTTTAAAGTGATGAAATATTGGGGGATCATTTTTTTTATCGCAGAGATGATCCCCACTCCAGCAGTTCTGATCTTTTTCTTTCTGAGGGCCATTACAGCTATTGTTGATAAATTCTGAGGATATCACATAAGGCAGATTAGATATGAGGCACCTGTGGCACCATGACACATACTGTAAACAAGCCCAAAAAATTCATAAAATACTAAGGTAGCAGTCTTATATATTCTAACTGGAGAGTAAGTTTCACTGAACAAAGATCAATGGACTTTATGCCTGAGCAGACAAATGTCCAGTACATACATACTTAGTATTAGTACACAGATTATTATATATCTTTTCCTAAGGAGCTCCTGGAAGCAGAGTTTTCTCTTTAGGCAGACCTCAACACCAAATGGAAACTACTGTGAAGAGGGAAATGTAAATTCACACTACACAGCATAGGGAATTCTACACATAACTGCCATTTTCCCATTATTGTTTGCAAGGGTTGCGTGTCTAATTCCCTAGGCACTGTGCTGAAAATGTACCCCTTGGTGTGTCTAGTCTTTTATTCGTACTAATGTGCAAACCACTGAAGTGAAAGAAGCCTTCAATAGGGAGGAGGAGTTAATCGGAGAGCTTTCATGTGGTTCCCATTGTTATGAGAACCCTTCCCACTGCATCGACTTCAGAACAGCTGCCTCAGCTGGAGCTGGGCCATCTAACATTTCACAAGGCATTTCAAGAATTGAAAGGAAGGGCGAGGGAAATTGAAGGGAGATGGTCTCCCAGCTGTGCATTAGAGGAGAATTTTGCACAAAGTCAAAAAATGCTTGGGTGATTATACTGATAACAGAAGTTGCTTAAAAGTTGTTTCATGATGCAATGATGAACAATAGCTTGAATACTCCTTATTAAAAGAAGTACTCAATAATATATCCCAGTACTTTTTGGAGGAAAGATGATTGAGGAAAAATAGAACCTGTTGAGTCTTCCCTTTCTAAATATTTGGTGATCTAAGACAAATTCTCAGATGACTATGAGATGAATTCTGCATTGAGTTAGATGAAACAGAACAATACTGAGGCCCTCCAGCTCAGTATGTTTTCAGCACAGTACTGTCTTCATGCTTTCAGACTTCAAATCTATCCAGTGATTCCAGACAGTGAACCTTTCATGTTCAGCATTCAAAGTATGTTCATGTTCAGCATTCACACTTCTTATACCTTCGTCTTATAGCAGTCTTTTCCACATTTGAGTCTCCAGATGTGTCAGATTTAAATTCATTAATACTCATTCCCAAATGCCAAAAATATGTAACCAACTCCAAAACCAATGCTGATAATTTATAAAACTCTGAACTGATGTTGCCATGTGTTCCTGTTGGACATGGATCTAACACAAAGTATTTTGCCTTATACCTATTTTATCTCTGATTTCTTTTACATCAATTAAGTGAAGTATACACCTACAAAACAAAATGCTTATTATGTATAGTGTTTAAGAATAAGCATTCTTAAATTATCTTTTTTTATCAATAATCAAAGCCCATTCTGGAGAGATACCTCCCATTCTGAGGCTTTCGCTGGTAAACTTTGCTTGTCCATAGATAATTTCTTAATATAATGTAGAAGTAAAATTAAGCATATTTAATTCAGCTAAAATGTCACTTTATTTGCTTGCTGAGAAAAAAGAATGGACAGAAAAATCTATTCCACTAAGCTGCACTTTCTTAGAAGTAAGTGTCCATGTTCTAAAAGAAAATGGCTGGATAAACATGTGCAATGAGCAGAAAACTGGTTGAAGGCCCAGGAGTAGATATACCAAGCAAAAATAAAATCTAACCAGTTTATTGTTCAGTATACTAGTTTCAACTTCCCTGCTCTTTTTATTCAATAATCTACTAATAACATGTTTTTTAAAGGGGCATATCTATTTAGCTACTGGCATTGTGTGAAAACTCTTGGTTCAAAATGTTTTTTTCTAAAACTCAATCAAAAGCACAGTTCCCATGGTACATGTGAGTTCCTATGCAGATTTGACAATTTTATGTTGATCATGAACACTGACCTATGATCAACAAATACAGACAGGCGTGGCTTTAATAACTTAGTTATTACCACTATTATGAATAAGCAATTTCAGAGGAAACTAACAAAACTGTAATGCAATAAAACATGTGGATAATTAACTAAAGAACTATTTCCAGATGTTTTTAACTCAGCCCAACACTATAATCTGTTTTTATATGCAACAGCAGGAGCAGCTGCAACAGTAATAACAAATTGCATTCATAACTGGAAACACTCTTTTCATTGTGACACTTTCTTTCTCTGAAAGATAATAACAAACATGTCCATGGAACACACAAGACCCTGTCAAGCAGTCCTAAGCCATCTCCTCCAGACAGCTGTTGTACATAAGGAGGCATTGTCTGGAAAGGCTTGTAGTATCATATTACTCCTAGCTTCGGGGTGGGATGGGAGAACATTCACTCCATCAACTGCCAAGATATTGAGAAAATTTCAGTCTTTGCAAGTTACAGTAAGCCTCAGTGTGGTGTAGTGATTAAGACATAATGGATAAGCACAGGTCAGATAAAGGAGGAGGGGGGAGGAAGAGGAAGCTGTTTGAAGCCATTCTTAGCCATGGAAAATCCCTGTTGCTGTTGTGGGAAATCAGTGAAAGGAAGAAGGCTCTGCATTAGGACTTTGCATTCAAAATATGACATTTTATTCAGAATGTGCATGGATTAAAACCTTTGTAAAATCTGTTGGAAATGCAATGCATTTTTCTTGGTATAAACTGCAAACTGCAGGGGGGTATTGCATCAGCCCTCACAGGGAACAGTTGCTTTAAGGTGTTCCTAACATGTGCTACATTTTACCCAATAATCTAATATTGGGAATATTAGTGAAGTAAAATGAAGTAAATGCAAAAAAGTAATAACACATAGGCAGGTAAGGAAATTACAAAATGTGTACAGTTAGCCCTTGGTTTACAACTGTTCATTTTGTGACTATTCAAAGTTACAATGACATTCAAAAAGCAATTTATGACTGTTTTTCACACTTAGGAAAGCACCCCCATGGTCACATGATAAAAATTCAGACAGTTGGAAACTGACTCATATTTATGACGGCTGCAGTGTCTCAGGGTCAAGTGATCACCTTTTGTAACTTTTTGACAAGCAGAATCAACAGGGAAAACAGATTCACTTAATAACTGTTGCTAATTTAACAACTGCAGTGATTTACTTAACAACTGTGGCAAGAAAAGTTGTAAAATGGGGCAACTCACAAATTTCTTGCTTAGAAACATAAATTTTGGCCTAAATTGTGGTTGTAAGCTGATGACTACCTACACAATGTCAAGCAAATGCTGTGTTAGATTTGGGTCAATGTTAGGATGCAAGAATGTAATGGTGTCATTTGTAATGAGGTCAGGAGCACACATTGGTTGTCACTTTGGTATCACTTCAATTTGCTATGGATGTTAGCGAAATGCACAGTAATTTTTGTGGGACTTTTAGCAATAGAGATATATTTTGAGAAATTACAAGTGGTATTGGTTTTCCAATCTTTAGATTTTGATTTAAAAGATAACAGAATAAAGGCAATTTCTCTTGTTAGCACTGGAATTACTTACTTTCTTCTGGAAGATGATTTTCTTGTTCTTCTCTCTCCATTTGTTGGCACCAACCTTCCATACGTTCTCTTTCTGCTTGAAGAAGCTTCAGAAACCAGTGTCCATCTCTGTGGCACACGGACCTTTGAACAGCTTCAATTGGATCTTCAGTTATAGAATCAATCCAAGGATCCGGTGGAGGTAAAATGGAAGGATCAAATTCAGTGTCAAAGTCATCATCTACTGCACATGCATGATAATGATTTCCTGAGCCCTGTATGCTAACAGTGGAAGTGCTGATATCTCTTGAATATTGTCTCGACATTGGCCCAGAATATGACTGATCTTCTTGAGGGTCCATGGACATTTCAAAGTTCTCATGGAAATCCATGTCTGCTTGAACAGCTGTTGTAACACTATTCGATCGGGTAAACCTGCGGAAACTGAACAACACAAAACAGAAAGTTTAGCAATGCAGATATTCACAGGCTGGTATACTTTACAGACAAACAGACACAATTGTACAATAGGTTTCCCTTGCACATATGTGCTAGTCGATTCCCGACTCTAGGGGGCAGTGCTCATCTCCATTTCAAAGCCAAAGAGCCACAATCATATTAATCCTTGATTTTACATGTAATTCATTTTAGGTTTGAGTCATAGTGATAATTCCTTCGGATGTCCTTGAAAGTTTGATTTTTGTTTAATGTCTAATGATATTAATTTTGTGTCTGTGGTGGGGAGGTAGTAGTGGTAGAAAAGACAAAATTGAGAAAGGACAGAAATTAACATTTTCTCAGGATGTTCCACCTTACTGCTACCCCGACATCTTGTAGACCAAAATAATAGGAGCCTTTCCACAGGTGAATGATACTACACTGAGCACAATTATTAGATTTCTATGCATGACAATGTTTAGAATATAGTCCCATTTTCATCATTCAGGGCACAGAAACTGCACAACATTGCCAGTTCTACCTCTTCTAATTTTCCCTTACGTTTGATTATTTCTATATTTCTGTATCATCACAGGACAGTACCTACTGTTACTGATTTCACTTGAATTTCTATAAAATAGCTAGAAATTTCCTTACGGTACAATTGAACTGAATCAGTAAAACTCAGACACAGACACAAAGAGCAAGTTTTTCCCCAAATAAGTACCTGTGACATTATGATCTGTAAAATAATTGCAGCAATAGAGGAAGACACCAGTGTGGCAGAAAGGAAGGCAAGCCACTGCTTCACGAGGACAAGTGATGACCCCTACTAGCCTAGTTTTTTGTTGTCCATGTTTAGAGGGTAACTGCAATAAAGACCTTTCTCTTCCCACAGAATCTTTTCACAGCAAATGGGAACTCTGTAAATGTCATGATCTGAATAGATGGAGAATCTCAAAAGATTAATAGGCTCTTCATTGCAGACATTGATTCTTTACAAGCAGAAGGGAAGAGAGTGGGGTAGGTTTAGCATATTGACTTAATAGTACTAACAGGCCTAAGCATGTGCATCTAAGAATAACAGCCAATGAACTTAATGGGACTTCCTATAAAGTAATTGTTGAAGTTATTTTAGATAGATCATTGCCCCTGCTTTACAGCACAAACACTCAAAGTATCAGTAAAGTCAAAACTGTTTATTAAACTAGGTAATTAGCCAAATCCTATGATAGACTCGTCTCTTCCCTATGGAAAGATCGTGACAAGATTGTGACAAGGAATCAGAGAACTACCTCAGAGAGCTTCTATTTATACTCTCTGGTGGGCAGTTAAAAAATTGGAGTCAGAGCCTCCTCCTGTGATTGGTTAATTTATAAGCATTAAATTTATGTTTGTAATCCCTGACAGTAAGTGCATGTAGTTTTCTTCAATTACAGTCCAGCACAAAGGAGTCATCATTTCCTTTTATGCAAATGGGGGAAAAAAAACAAAGCAGTCCAATATCAAAATAGGTTTTTCTGCAGCTTCCTTCCCAATTTTGACAGAAGCAGCCAAAAATGTTCGCCTTAGACTAAGAGATTATGCATTCTTAAACTCATTGGGATTTAAAGCAGAGTAAACTTATATGGGTTTATACTTTTTCAGCCCAGTTTTTAAAAGTTTCTCTATAAGTGGTAGGTAGCTTTGTGCGGGAGAGAATGGTTTGTGTAAATGTGTATGGTATAATAATTAATATTAAAAGAGGAGTAAAATTAATTTCAATCAAAAGTCAATAATATTATTGTTTGACTTTTCTGTCTTTTTTGAAATGCATAGATAAATATAGATACACAACTGTGTCATATGCACACAAAATCTTAAGACTGGTTTCATTGGGAAAAGGTAACTTTAGATGATATATGCAGGCAGCTGGACAGTAAACAGAATTTGAGTGTATACATTTATAAGCAGTATTTTCTTGATAGTGGTTCACCTTAAATTCAGTCATTTTTAGATAAATGTGATAACTTTCTATGTTTAAATTAGGAAAATTAAAAAGACTAGTTCTAATAAAAATAGTGATGCTATTGGGAATGGTTGGTGCATAACTTTCATATGGAATAGTGAGAAAAACATGCTGCATGAAAACACAACATTTATTTGTTTTGATGGATCTCAAATTACTAATTTGCAATATGCAATTTATAACTCCATGAAGTTTAGAACTAAGTTTCTTGTTAAATCCCATTTCCATGATTTTGTATCTTCCTCTTATTGGCAACCACTGTGAGAACTGGGATACCCATTGGTAGTAGGAGGATCAATATGTCAAAATGAAGGTGTGACTGGATATTTACGTTTGTTGCATCTGATCAAAGAGATGGAGCTTCAATCATCTAGTTGCTATTGATTATCCAATCCCTGAGGGATCATCAGATTGACCCTAAGTATTTCGAAACAGGCAGTAACAGTGAAGGTTACATTGAAGTGAAGTTTACATGCAGTGGGTCAAATAGTTATGCATGGAACTTGATTTCTTTATGGGATACTTTTACAGTGAGAGTTGCAATTGTTGGCAGGTGGCTTCTGGGCGCAATGCAAGGTGCTGGTTGCCATCTTTAAAGCTCTATATCACGGGTGTTAAGCTTGCTGTATCACATTGCCATCACGTGATGTATTGCAATTTTTTTTCTTTTCGCATAGCTAAGGTGGGCATGGCCTGCACGTTATGCATCCAGCCCATTGGCCGCCAGTTTGACACTGCAGAATTTACATGATTCAAAATTTGTAGGGTATCTGCAAGACTGTCAATTAATATTGGAAATATTGCTGGACCATTTAAAAGGTAAAATGGAAGCCAGGCAAACAAAATGGCTTCTTGGTACTATCAGTGACAGTTGGCAGGTGCAAGTTTGAACTCTTCAACTATCATACCACTTTGAGTCACTATCATCCCACCCCACCCCACCCCTGTAGGGTGGTGCTACCCTGGGTATAAAAGAGCGCGCTCACATCCCTTGGCTCTTTGCAGGAGAAACCAGGTTATATCTACTGAAGTAGTTATAGACCCACTATTACTGAGGTAATTACTGATAGAGCAGACTGAGGCCTACTTGTATTGCTCTATTTGTATTCTTGTTGTATATATGTATTAGACATAGTCTCAAGATAGCTTTTGTTATTTTATTATTTGTAAATACTGTACATACTTTTTACAATTCTGAAGTCCTGTGTGTCATCAGTGGTCAGTTCAAGATCCAAGCAACATTTTTTACTGACAATTCAGAGTGGAATCTGTCATTCTGGAAGAGAATTGGAAGAGAAAGCTTCTCCAGAATCAGATCCCTGGGCATTGTTGTCATTGGGAACCGGGGTGGGGGGTGGGGGGCAGACCTCCCCATTGTTGCCTCTTTCTTTGGAACAGCAAAGCCACAGAGATTAGGGTAGCTTTAGCCCTTCTAGGATTCTGAAAGCCATTAAGATCTCATTCTTCTAGAAAGTTTTTGTGGGAATGATGTGGATTTCATTGCCTCTAGAAAAGAGATACTAGTTGATTATAAGGATAATTATTCTTGAATTGTGTTACTATATATTAGTGGGTGAAACCATGACTGTGTTTACAATCTTACTTTATCTTTCCTTATTTTTACAGACCTGCAAAGGTTGTACAGGGGAGGATTCTCACAAAGTTTCATTACAGTAGTAATTTCAATGGTCACTAAAGGAGGCAGTCACTAAATGATGACTATCTGTATTGAGTTTTCTGCCATAGGCATTCATAGCTTCATTGGACAGAAAATATATATGGTCTTCAAATAAATTCACACAATATAATTTTGTGTTTTGATTTTCCATCAGACACAAAATTCAGAATTCTATCAACCTCTGTGAAGAAACACTACTAGAGACAGGCGTTACATTTTAAATCAAGGAATGTATCCCTCAGTTCTGAAGTTAAACTTTGTATAACAAAAGACAGGCTGTGTTGAATATGTAATAAGGAGTGACCCAATTTTGTATGCCTTTGTATTTATTTATACAACTCTGTGGCTAAGCCTTGCTGAGTGGACTATTCTTGGCACTGAAGCATGGAGCTACAATGGAGATTCATGTAATACAATTTGATAAAAGAACAGAAAAATTCTTTCACTAATATTAACAAAATGTGAATCCACAAACTAATCTATGATGACCTAGAATATTGTTTCTATTTTCATGAACAAAGAAGAAACAATATCATGATGTATACAAATCTTTGTACAATAAAACTTCATTACTGACTTACAGGTCTCATAGTCAATAACCAATATGAGTTTATTAGATATGGCTAGATATGGCTACAAACATACCAATGATTGGAAGTGAATATGCACGTACAAACACACATCAACAATCAGGAATAACTTTCCAAGCCACTGTCAAACTTGGAAAAACCACGGCTGCTTTAATAATTTAAAGATAGCCCATTCAAATGCTTTGAACAATGCTACAGATCAGAGAGTGATCATTTTATCAAATTACTGCAGATCTCCATTCTAAATGTAGGGAAATAACTTGCAAAGACTAAGCGGGACTCATTGCTTTATCAATGAGGCCTGCACTCATTCATGTATTGCTTCCTATAATCCTTCTGATTTAAATTAAATTGGCACAATTAAAAAATATTTGTTAAGAACTTGGTATGCTCAGCTTGATCCAGTTTAGCTATATCATTTGTGAAGATCTGGATATAAAGATATAAAGACCTTGCTGCCAGTGGCATATTGCTTTACCAGCAGTGTTTAATCAATGTTCTTATATTGTTCTTAAAGTAAAATCGACAAGCGTGGGCCTGACCCCCTATACCTCCCCCCGGAGACGTTTTATTAGTGTGATTGGGTGTACGATTGGGTTTTATAATACTTCGATGTATAGGACTGTATTTTTATAGTGTTTGTTGCCGCCTCGAGTTCCCCTTTCGGGTGAAGAGAGGCGGGGTATAAATCCAATAAATAAATAAATAAATAAATAAATAAATAAATAAATAAAATCCCAACAATTTCCTCACTTTGTTGTGCTTTGAACATCTGTACCTTTGCATCCATTCATACCAACCCCACAGGCAGGATATTATATGGTATAATAATTACAGCCTCTGATTACTATGACAGTTACTTGGCCTAAGGTGCAGAAAATCATGAAACCATGGACTGACTAAATCTGTTTAGAACACAAAACAGTCTATTCCAAATAGTAGTGGCAAATCTATGTCTCAGGCTCTTTTTTATACCCCCTTAAGATCCCTGTTTACAAAATTTTAGTCAAAGAAGATTCTTCTTTTGCACAACAGTGCCAGACAATTTACAGATGTTTTTGACTATTTCTATTACGTACTTGTTTATCATGTCTTCAAATTTTAATCACAAAAATTTATAGCAATTGGCTATAACTTATAGCTGAAACAAATACATGTGTAACTGAGCTGAGTTGAAGATACAGATGGTAAATAGGAACAGGACTGATGATTTCAGCCTGCCTCATTATTATCATTTAGAAAAGACAATGGTTACTGGCTAAGTCCCAGAGAATGATAGTGAGATGAAGCATGTAATGAAAAACTTTTCAATTGATGAATTGATGAAAAATTGCGAGTTGCCTGCTTTGTTTATTTTTAAATTGCAGGTAAAACTCTAGGTAACTTTTAAAGGAAAACCTTGCATGCAAGGATGAGATTGCCTCTACAATCTTGATGGGAATTACTGAAATTTGCCCTCCCTGTGAGCATACAGTATGTCAAAATTTATCTAAAAGGCAACACACTCTCAGCTGCTATTCATGCCTCATATCAATTAACATCCAGGTTAATTACTCATAGGAAATATCTTTCCTATACCAGGTAGACCGCCTCGAGTTCCCCTTGACTGGGGAAGAGAGGCGGGGTATAAATTGAAATAAATAAATAAATAGACAGTGAATATTTTAAATTATTCAATGCTCTCATTTCATAGCATGGTTGGTAGCTGTCAGTCACTGGTTGATTTTTCAAGATACTGATTGGACCAGATAATACTTAGATGGGAGACCACTGGAAATGCAAGGCTGAGTTGTACTGAGAACCTCAAAACACATCCCAGCAAATCAAGGGCATCCTCCTGTAATTGCAGTTTCATATGTCAATCAGAAACTGAGACTTAAGTCTGATTTGAATTGTGAACAATATGTATTCAGAAGTAAATCCTAAACTTCTGGGACTGGCTTCCATGTAAATAATGCAAAAAGCATATTTTGTCAGTAAAAGAAGAAGGAAAACCTTCTTGGCATTTTCCTTTTCTTGAAGAATCCCTGCCGTCTCCCATAGTGGCCTAATAAATAACCTTTATCCCACAAACTAGCACAATTTAGATGTCATCAGGGAGCCAAAAGGCCTTAATTAAATCACAAAACAGTGAATTAGCAAAATACAAAAGTTGTTGAATTGGAGTGCCATATTATGACTTAGAAACTGGATGCCATTTTGCAATTCTAAATGCCAATAGTTGGGAGATGTTACACAGAAGTTAAAAGCACTGATGGACAATAGCTATCTTCAGCTCCCAAAGAGCTCAGGCCATAAAATGAATTTATAACTAAAATTGGTATTGGCACAGAAACAAGTCTGAAAGTTCCCTTCAAACTTCAAGTCATGCATATCCATGTATTACATACCAATAGTTTGGCAGGGATTGTCCACGATTTTTTTCTGGTATATTTTTGAATTTTCCTATCAATTATCCTGGGATTGCTAAGTATTTAAATACCAAACTCCTCCAATCTTGCTAGTATCTCCATCAATTAAGATGAGAACACAATTTTAAATAACAATATTAAATTGTTTAGCATGAAACTGTAGCAGCAAAGATATTTTTTATGAACAACTAGCATAAGTATTGATAAACAGATTTAAAGGTATCAGCTGAGAATAGGTTGACTTTTAAGCCAATATGATGTGATGACATGCTTGGTGGGTGGGAAAGAAGAGGGCAGAAATTTCCACCAAGAAAACAGATGCAGAAGGAAAGATTAACTCTTTGCAAACTAGTATCTTATTTATTACTCAAATGTATATAGCCATCTTTATTTAATCATAATATATACCCGTAATGTAAACCTATGGCACACATGCTAGAAGTGACATGCACAGCCCCCTCTCTGGGCACGTCAGCCGTTGCCCATTGCTCTTCTGGGTTCCGGTGTACACATGCACACTGGCCAGTTGGTTTTTGTACATGTGGGAGTGCTGGAAACCAGAAGAGCAGCTCCCTGGCATGCATGCATATGCTGGGAAGCTGACTTTCCAGTTTCCAGTGCTCTCCAGCGTGTACACCGGGGAGCTGCTATTCCAGTTTCTGGCGCTCCCCCACGTGCATGCGCTCCCATTTCAGCACTCAGTGCGAAAAGTGTTCACCAACACTGATATATACTGTAAAATATTTCACCCTTTTCTCAGTCAAAAGTTCACAATCTCCCAAATATATATTGGCAATGAAAAAAAGTGATTTGATTTGAGTCTGCTTTTCAAATAAATGATTAGCCACAGATAACATCTTATGGTATCAGATTGGAGGAATACATTTTATTTATTTATTGAATTTATATGCTGTCAGGCTCACTATCCAAAATTGACAAATTCTCAACAGAGAATACAAATTTTAACTCCTATTTTGGCAGGGTTTTTTCAGCTTGAAACACTATAAGAAGAGCCTCGGTGGTGCAGTGGGTAGGTACAGTACTGCAGGCTACTTCTGCTGACAGCTGGCTGCCTGCAATTTGGCAGATCGAATCTCACCATGCTCAAGGTTGACTCAGCCTTCCATTCTTCTGAGGTGAGTAAAATGAGGACCCAGATTGTTAGGGGCAATATGGTGACTCTGTAAACTACTTAGAGAGGTATATAAGTCTAAGTGCTATTGCTATTGCTATATGAAGGCAATCAAGTATCTGTATAACTAGAATGTGACCACTTTAAAAGCAGAGGTTCTTCTTTCCTAGAAAGTTTTCATTTAAACTAATTGTTCCATGAAGATAGTTCAAAAATGTTTTCAATTAAGACAGTCCACAGGCAAAGCGCTTAAGAAAATGATAATAACTTAGCACACAACGGATAGTTTCTTGAAATTCCTATATTTTGTTTGAAATAAAGAATTATTGAGTAAGAACAGCCAGTGTGAGGTACAAGTAGTCCTGAATTATGACCACAATTGAGCCCAAAATTTCTCTTTTGCCCCACTTTATAACACATTTTTCAAAGTGAGTCACTTCACTGCAGTTGTTGAGTTAGTAACATGGGTGTTAAGTGAATCTGGCTTCCCCATTGACTTTGCTTGTCAGAAGGTCACAAAAGGGGCTCGCATGACACAGGACACTGCAACCGTCAGAGATACATGCCAGTTGCCAAGCATCTGAAATCTGATCATGTGACCATGGAAATGCTGCAATGTTCCTAAGTGTGAAAAATAGTCATGGCCACATTTTTCAGTGCCATTGTAACTTTGAATGGTCAACAAACAAACTGTTATAAGTCAAGGACTACCTGTCGTGATTACAGTGTTAGACAATGCCAGCAGGTCTAGCTAACAAAGGTTGCAAGGGCAAAATAAACTTATTAAGTAATCAGTGAGTTTCAACTAAATGTTTATTTTTTTCATAGGAATAATTAACCATATGCTCAAGTATCACCGCAGGAAATTCTGTCATCTCCAAAGTAAGGGCTGGGTTTATATACTATGTGGATGTCTACAGTGCGTTAAATATTTATTTTGTTCTTTTGTGTTATGCTTCAATATGTTTTATGTATCTGAAAAATGGCTTAAATTTAGGATGATAAAAGGAAGATTACATAGAAATGTATTCTTTTTCTAGACTATACTGCTAAATTTTCAGATAAATTAAGATTATTATAATTTAATTTAATTCATAGATTTTTTTTTAGGTAAATTAATTTAAAACCACCTATTCAAGTTCTATTACAGCAATATTAGAAGGAATGGCTGAATCAGATAAACAGACAGGGAGTTGGACATATGACTTGATAATCAGCACTGCATAGACATTTATATTCCTTAACATTGGCTTTAAAATAAGAAAGAGGCCTGAAGAGAATTTCAGTTTATCTACATGGAATACAGAAATAGAACTTGGACTTCTCAGTATTTCTTTAAGGTTTTTTTTAACCATCATCAATGTAGCTTCAAATTATTGATAACATACTTAGGATATAAAATTAATATTTGCTTACCATTTTTCCTCCTCTACTTGAACACCTATGGATTGGAACTTACTGCACACTCTGGTTTCACCAGAACTAGATGATTCATCTCCACCATCGACCTGCAGAACAACCAAATTAAAATAGAATTAAAGGCAATGTGTAACTTTATTTGAAAATGTGTTTTTTAGAAAACCACATCTTACTACTTTATCTCTGTTATCTCTGTTGCTCTGTTTAAAGCACCTATATAAGAGGATGAAATTATTGCAAAATATATTACCCTATATACTCCAGTATAAACCGAGTTTTTCAGTACCCAAAATAAGCTGAAAAAGTCACCCTCGGTTTATACTCGGGTCAGAGCAAAAAAAAAATTTTTT
>JANHGC010000996.1:124921-139945 GCA_027560395.1 Boaedon fuliginosus
CCTTCCAGGAGTCTCCATGTGCCCCTATTTGGCTGCCAGGATGCTTCAGGGAGGTTTTCTAGGCCAAAAATGGGGCACAGAAGGTGTGCCCCCCTGCCCCTATTTGGCTGATAGGAGGCTTCAGGGTGGCTTTCTAGGCAAAAACTGGGGTGCAGGGGGTGCGGCGGTCTACCCAGTCACATGACCATATAGCTACACCCACCAAGCCATGCCCACAAAGCCAGTAGTAAAAAAAACTGAATCCCACTACTGGTTTGATTCTATTCTATAATTGACAGAAAATGGAAAATGCTCTATTGTATATAAGCCACTATATCCAGGATGAGAAGAATGACAATCAACGTCATACAATATTGGAGTGTTGGAGACCACTTCAGAATCCTATTTCACCACAAAGCTTACTGGATGATTTTAAACCAACAACTACCTTTCAGCTTAACCTCCTTGTAGATTTGCTGTAGGAAATTACTATTTATGTTTCTTTAAACTTTTTGAAGAAAGACAGCATATATATTAAAAAATAATGGGTAGTTTGCTTATCTTCTTATTGCTTTTTTTAAGGATAAAGGTGTAACTAGCTTCATAGTAAGATCCATTTTTTAAATGCCATCTATGCTTATGTATCTATTGAATATTATATTTCTTAGAATTGTTTGTTTCCTTGGCCAAACCTATACCATAGTTGAGGAGAAACACTGCTGGTATAACATCATCTTCTCTGGAAAACTTCACTGTAATATGAAATCCAAATTCCAAATAAGAAACAGGAGTAAATGTATATATTAACAACACAAGGTATCAGAGAAAGAGTTACAATGGGTTTTTCTACTGTATTTCCTACCTTTAGTGTAACCCTCCTTCCTGGTCTTGTGTACATGATTAAGCATTTTGAGATTGCAAATAATATATTGCTTGTTTTCTTCCTCTCTTTCCTTTCCACGTAAATAAACTATAGCCTTAAGTAGCTTGATTGTTGTTTGAGCAATATTCATAATTCTAAGTTTCTGTACATACCAGCTTAACAGTGTATTTATTACAATGAAAAGAAAAGAGGTTACTTGAATAGTTAACAGCTGTGATTGATAACTTATTTAAAAAGCAAAGTTCTGAAGATAAATAGTAAGATAATAAAGAATAGTCTGCCTTAATTCTAAGTAAGGCAAATAATCCTACTGGTAACTGTAGCTCTGGTGTAATAAAGGAACTATATCTCATTTATATTCTTTCTTGGCCTGGACTTTAGTTAAGTTTTATTTGTTGAACTTCTTGCTCTGCCAGTGTAATAAAAATCTAATCTATTTGTATAGGGAGTGACAACTGAGATAATTTGACAGGTGTTTTTAGAGAACCATATTAGAATCAGGAGAGCTGGATGAAAACTTATATATATACGGTGTGTGTGTGTGTGTGTGTGTGTGTATGTATGTGTATTATTGAGGATTGTTCCATTTGATCTTGTGCATTGCTCTAGACCTGTATTTCAACTGGAAAGGGCACTTAGCTTCAAAATGCAGAGACAGAGGATCACCCAGATAAATACCGGTACTTCATCCCATGGTGAAGCTGGACATCTTAGGGAGAAAGTTAGTTTCTCATCTGTTTGAATAAACTCAGAGTATAATTTATTTAAACAAGGTGAATCAGACAGATCATCCTTGGGCCCTCCCTGCTGATTTAACAGCTAAATAGAACAAAGCTGCTGCACTGAAGTGAGTAACATGTGATGCATGAATAAGCAGTGACAATTCAGCTAAACTGGCAGAAAACATGTCTCTGGTGATAGTGCAGTGTAAATCACTGCTTTACACATTCCCTTTCAATGATTTCATTAATGATTTCCTCACTCCTGCAGGGTTATGAATCAGAGGTTTAGGTTTCTATGTGCTCATTCAAATAAGAATATATTACACAGCCAAAAGCTTCAGTAAATCCTTACATATAATGAATGAAAACTGAAGGACTTAAAGTGATTCTAATTGCCATATGAATTACTCAAACCAAAGTCAAGCAGAGGAGCAACCAAAATCAAGAATTTAATGATTGGACTGTCCGAGTGGCTGAAAAATGACTCTCAACACCAGTTAAGACACTGAACTGTAACATAGTCCCTTATTTGTATGTACCTGAATTCCAATGGACAGACATCTGTTTTTCTTGAAATGATCTCTTTTTCTGTCATCTGCAGTTACTGTTGCAATGGTGGTAGTGGTGGTGACGGTAGCTGTGTTGTTGCCCATATGTTGACTGGCAGGACCATGGATCTGTGCATTAGCTGCTTCAATAGCAGCAGTGAGTGCTTTCATACTGTCCAAACTTTCAGTAGAATTGCTAAGTCCTGACTGACTGATATCTCCCCTCGGTCCATGTCCATCCATGTAGGCATCTTGGGCAGATTCTGTGCTGCTCTGGGCTGTGATAGAGATAAAAGGTTTGGTGGTAGTTCTTGGTGGGACAGGAGGTGGGGTCTTCTTATAGGTGGTGATGCAAGAGGAAACTACAATGCAAACACATATGGACATATCTAATTAGGAATGATGGATATAGATTTTAATGTTCTATGAATCAGTTCAAAGTAAGTGAATATTAATATAAGCATATAAGTGAAATAATTTCTGCTTATATCTACATTAAAAAAACTACACTGCCTTTTGGATAACATATTCTGATGTATGTTAATATAGCATATATTAATACAGTGCAAGTATTCCTCGTCTTATGACCATTTGTTCAGGGACCATTCAAAGTAGGGTGCTGCCAAAAGCCTTCCAAAAGCCTTCCAACTCTATTATTTCTATGTTCTCTATGTTCTAAATTGAGTGCTTCACAGTAGAGCAACACAGCTGGCTGGACCACACATGCATTAAATTCATTGCCTGTATGATCAAGCTGCATCACTGTATCTTTTTCCACAGGAAGAAACAAGAAGTAGTCAACACTGCAGCAGCTATAAAAGGTCTTGGGGAACTCCAGGGAGTATTAGCTGGTCACCGAAGTGTTACTTAATATTCTTTATAATCAAAATGTTTGCAATCTTGTCCTTCTTCCTGAACAGAATAAGTTAATCTCATCCCTAAATGGATGATTGATGGGTTCCCTGCCCTAATCCTGTCAGTTTCTGTTGTTTATTGTGTATCACCTGCATTCCAGCTGTACCTGTTAAGTGGTTCTTAGCTGTCTGTCTGGAGCTATTAACTGAAGGGAGAAAGAGAGGTAAAAACTTCTCTTGCACTTTATTTTTAGCTGGTTCTCTGAACTGCCTCAGCAATTACAGTGACTAATGGTTCAGGGAAACTGGTGAGAACTGACTGAATCCCACCTGTGATTCAAAGTTACAACCGTGCTTGAATGAATGGTACTTATCCTTGTCTTTAAGGTTTCAGCCATCATAGGATGCCTGCAGCCACATGATCATGATCTGGGCACTCAGTGCTTGCCTTGTGATTAGGGTGCCACAGAAAATCAAGGTCATGATTTCCAATGTTCCTTGCTGGCTTCCCAAAAGTCGCTGGGGAAGCCAGTAAGAAAATTGGAAGTTGCAATCATATGGGGTGCTTGCTTAATGATCCACATGGTCCTTGCTTAATAACGGTGACTTGGATTGCCAGAATTGCCACCACAATTCTGGGGCACACTCAGGTAACATTGTGCTCTGTATTTTATGATTGTTGCTTAGTGATGGCAATTGCAGTTCTAATTGCCATTGTAAAGTGAGGACTACAGTATATCGAATACAGTATATTATATATTAATATAATAAATTGTATTATTGACCATAACATAATTTTATATTGTGGATGAAATAAGCTATATATCAAAAATGATAATGCAAATTGAATTAGGAAGGTATTACAAATATAATTTTGTTTTAATTTTCAGGCATGAATGTACTTATTTGTGACTGAAAATACAAGATCACAAAGTTGATAAGAACTCATTTTTGTTTTCCAATAACCAATATTCACTTTAGAAATTTCTTTTATTTCCAGTTTCATATATGCTCAAATTCAAATGCTAAAAGAAAATATTGAACTTTTTATAATTAGCATATGATCTTCTATCAGTCTTCCCATGATCTTTTTGCAGAACAAAGCAATAACTCGCTTTCTCGTATGAAATATTCTATACAGATACACACATCTACTCACAATTATTAAAAAGTGATTCTTGTAAATATTTCTGAGTTTGTCAGAAATATTTCAGTTAATACAAGGTTCAATTAATGTTATGTATTAAGACAAGAGGAACAGGAAGAGAAAGCTACAAAAGAAAGGTTGTTTGAATGCAATCCTTTAGATAACGCAATATTTTAGTTCCTGAACTAGTTCTTTACATATAAAGTTCAGAAGCAGACAGAAAGCAATGTGGGTGGAGTGTGGGGGCAGAAAGGTGGGTGGAAAACTTCAGGCTTTTGTACTGGAAATGATGCACATTATTTGCCATTCCTGTGCTAGAACTACAAAACAAGCCAAAAGCCGCAGCGGGAGCTTCTAAAGGTCAGCACTGACCAGAGATCTTCAGGTGCCTAAGCTATAAGAAGCAAATGGAGAACATGCCTTGGATTTATTTTCCAAACACTCCAAGATCCTAGCAACTTGAATCACAGCAACATGCTGATTCTTTAAAAGGCATTTCATTTATGTAAACTGCAACATTTAAAAAAAGGAGTATTTTTTTTTAAAGAAATGCAATAAATTTTTTGTTGTTGTTGTTCTAGAGCCAAGTGAAGTTGGCAGGGGAAGGCAACTGCAAGGCAATGTGTGAAATCTTCAGGGAAAAGGAACCACTCCCTTTTTGGCTAGGGTGAATGATGGTCAAAACAAATATCAGGCAGATCAACTAAGTGGAGAGAGGTGGCTAATAAAGCGACTGCTTTTAGAAAACTTGTACATTCTGGGGATAGAGTTACTTTCCCTTCTTTCTTTTCTTGCTTGCCCAAATGCAGAAATGGGAAAAGCAAGGGTTTGTATGCCATTTTCCCTTAGCCTGGTAGGTTCCACTGTGTTGTGCATAACATCAAACTTAATCTTCCCATAATTCTTAAAACAACTAAATGGGGATTTTTAAATTTCAGTTATGTTACCTGAAGGGCAAATTTTTAGACGAAGAGGAAATTTCTTTAGGAGGTAGTGTATTTAGATAACATAGTCATGGGGCAGGAATTTGAAACAAGGAGTGCCAGCCATTAATTACAAAAGAAAATAAAGTTAATAGTACAAATATACACACATGCTGTACAGCTGTTATGGACTGTGAAGCACGGCCTTGTGCAATCCATGAATCACAAATCTAGGAGATACGGTGAGCACCACATTGAGAAGTTTAGTTATGTTCTGAAGATGATGGAATGCTAAACAAATAAAAATGATGGAGGTGGCACTCAAAGAGCACCCAGAAAAAAATAAAGACAATATTCCTATTATTCCAACAAAAAGTCTCAGTTTTGCCTGGTTTCAGGAAATGAAACTTTATGCCACCTTCCATGACATAATAAAAAGTTTGGCCAACAGCTATATAATAGAATAATATACAAAACAGCTCTGTTAACTCAAAGAGTTCTGGCTGGTGTTTAAGCTGACTGGGAAAGAAAGTAGCATGTGTTTAAAAAGGTGGAAGTCTATATACACAAATTTGAGAAACAGTGTAACACTTTATTGATGAACTGGGTACTGATAAGAAATACTAAAATATTGCAAACTTTTATTTAGCAATGGCCAGAGTAGAAAATAAAGATTTCCTACAGGAAGCCTGTGGAATTCACATATAAGGAATAAGAGAAGAGAAAAAAGGCACATTTGGAAAAAAAATATTTTATGTTTCAACTGAGAGTTACTAACATGGAAAGGCTTAGTGGCTGGCAGTTCAAAGGCTTTGAATTTTAGGGCTCAGATGGTTGCAAATTACTTTATACTTGGCAGAAAAAGAGCAGTTTATTGCTGTCTTGATCTGTTTTTTTTACCAGCTGTGTAAATGGAGATGTTTGTCAGTTCTCAGAAAGAAAGAAGTGAAGATTGTTGAAAAGAAACAATACCTAACAAGACAATGTTTTAATTAAATTATTTTATTACATTTGAACATGTATTCTCTCATTATAGAAAACCAATCTGGTATAGTGGTTAAGGCATCAGGCTAGAAACTGGGAGTTCTAGTCTTGCCTTAGGCTAGCATAAAGTCAACTGGGTGACCTTGGCCCAGTCACTCTCTTTCAGCTGAGGAAAAGGGAATTGTAAATCACTTCCAAATTCTTGCTAAGGCAGACTTTTTCAGGCTGTCACCAGGGGTGAGCAAAACTGATTCAAAGGCAAATATGCTTTCTCACAATTGTTTTGCCTTTCATTATACCTACATGCAAATATTGTGGTGGAATATAGTATGGAGTCCCAGGAGGGAGGGGCTGTCTCCCAGAGGGCAAAGAGGTAGCAGAGCTTCAAATGTCTAATAGGCAGGAAGAGGGCAAAGACAGTTCACAGAGTGTATCTATAGTTATGCAGATAATTGCTTTAGTCTGGCAAGATTTCTGTTTGTAGGCAAACAATAGAATAGTAACTACTCAGAAATTACATGTTCCTCATTCTTAGGTATGACAATATACACAGCAGTTCAGAATGACATGCTGTGTCATATAAATGGGCTCTGATTTAGAAAAACTATTTGTTGTCTTTGTGATGCAAGAAGAGCTTTGTATTTAGATACATCAAACAGATTACCGATAGATCGTTCTACAATCTAAAGAAGAAATCAAGATATAAAGCTCAAGTTGTATCAATATTTTGTAACGAAAAAAACATTTAGAGTATGTACTTTGTAACTACATTAATTGCTACCTTCTATTGATGATTGTAGTAAGTTTTAGTTCTTAGCCGAAATATATTAAAAACACAAATTCAAGATTTTTAATGCTCAGAAATAACTTTCACATTGTTGTCCAGGATAGTAGATTCTTGTCTAAATCTGAATACCAACTACACAAAAATGATCCCTATTGACAGTTCATTTGTGATCACCCCAGGATCTAGTCAAAGTTGTTCTAATAAATCAGTGCTTCCAATAATCTATTGTACAATATCTTAGTTAATGCCAACTAAGTAACGCTCTCTATTGCTTCAGCAAGTAAAAGATTCAGTCAAAGAACTGGGGAACCTAGGTTACATGAAGGTTGCCAAGCCAACGTTGGCATTAACAATGAATGTGCTAAGTGAAGAGCTTTCCATTTGCTTTTTCTCTTAGGCCTATCTCTAGACATAACAAAGGAGCTTGGCACATGTAAAGAAGTGTGAAGAGCTCTCCGAAGATACACTCACTACATGTTAGATTTCCAGAGTGCTAATACCAATGGATGCTATAGGTAAGAGACCCCTCATGTAATGAAGAAGGGAGCAGACAAGTAGTTGCAAATGTCAGAAGACCATCTCTTGATACACCAGAGTAGAAGGGAATTTGATTAAATCCATTCACACCTGATGCTTTAAGCTCTTAGGGACACATCTTTAAAACAAATACAGTCTTCTACGAAGTTTCAGTCTTTCAAAATAGAACATCAAACCATAATGTCCTGTTCAAGAAATAACCATCTTCTTAGACCCAATTTATATTCTTTTATTCTTTCTTTGCCTGCCACGCAAATCTGAAATGCCAATCTTAGTTGAAGGTCATAGTTCTTTTAGCCCATTCTTACCCCCTGGCACTTGTGTTTGGTAGGGATATGCTGTTGCAAGGCAGCAACTTCTCTGAGAAATTGGGAAACATTAACTGAGTCAATTCTTATATTTTCTGAAACAAGTACACATGGAATTGTGAAGATTTTTTGTAATCTGAAAAATCATGGTTTTTAGTGGATTTTTAAACATGGTTTCTTAGTGGAAGTTTGTTGCATCTTTTAATTTTTTTAAGTTATCAGCAATTTCCATAATTGAAAACATAGCTTTACTATTATTAAACACACATTCATAATTGGGAAAATGTAAATCTTCTTGTAACAAACATGTAATTAATTGCCAGTTGCTTAAACTGCTTTTCTGGTATTGTATTACATGGTATTGTATTGCCACATTGTTCTTTGTTTAAATGTAAAAGGTGTGAAACTTGAAATATGACCATCTACTCAAAACGCCTGTGAAGCAAAAGCTGTCACCTAATCTAGTCTTTGTCTCTTTCCTTTCAGAACTTCATAAGGATTACTTTCATAAAGAGGTGGGATGTTATACATATCATTGAGTTTATATAGTTAAATCATAATCTTTTCCCTCAGTGACAGGAAAACAGTTGTGAAAGTGACTTCCATAATGTGTAGAATGTTCAACTGTCAAAGGCACTATTTCCTGTACACAAATGCATGCTGTGACCATACTTGAAATATTATCATGTAAATCTAATTGTACTTCAAAAATGATGTTAGTAGGGGGTGGGGCAGGAAAGATGCAGAAAACAGTAATCCAAAATTATCAGTGGCTTGAGGAAAGTTAAAAGGCAAGTAGGTTATGACAGAGATATATAATATTGTTTCTTATGTTACATCATGTTTAGAAAGTTGATAGGGAGTTTTCTTCCTTGCTTCACTACCCTTAGGGTCATTTGATGAAACTGAATAGTAAGATCCTTAGGAGTCAAACCATGATTTTCACTACTGGATGATAATGAAAGCGAGATTAAAGGAAAGGCAGATGAGACTCTGGCACAGACCCAGGAATGTGCTCATTGCTTATCAAACTGTGGTCACACTGCTAACATTCAATTCACAATCCTTCACTATTCTGAGATATTTTCTCCAATTACTTGAACCAAGCCAAATATGCCCCATCGTATGTCTGTGCACTTGATTTTTGTTTCTTATATATACATCTTTGCATTTAATACTACTCCTTATTATTTTGATACTTTCATATATCTAATGTATTGAGATCATTTTTCATCTTAGATATTCATCCAATTTTGTGTCATCTGCAAATTTGATAAAGATCTATCCACCTCTTCACTGAAGTTATTAATACAAATGCTGAAGAATAATCTTTTTTATGTAACCTTACCCACTTCATAAGCTAAAAGATAGCATAGCTACATTTTCTGAATTTATTTCGAATTCAAATCTGCAGTTGTATTTCTGTTTTCACACATATTTGCTTATACTGTAAAACCCACAGCATATTAAATTTCATTTTTGTTTAAAATTTTAAAAAATCACAGAAGTTGCTAATATTATTTAAGGTTTAGGATATGTGCCACACTTGGCATGAAACAGCTTCAGAGATAGCTTTGTAGCTTTCTCATTTGTCCCTTGAGGACATACAGGAAACAGCTGCTTATTTTACCCTGTTTTTAGCCATCTTGAGTTCTGCTCTTTCCTGTACTGTAATTTATTGTGCTCCAGAAGAGTCACTGGAAAGCATATTTTGTTTGGAAGAGAACACGCTAGCAACCTATGTAAGGAAAACAGAAATTAACAATTTCTTTAACTTTTGATGTGCAATACATACAAGACATTTGTTGGGCTGGTGACGAGTGTTGGTGAGGATTACCATTTTAGTAACTGATCATCTTCTCTTAAAATGGAACAAAGATGTACTCTCCCCATATGTCGTCTCTTATCGATAAACAAATTGTTAAAAACTTCATCAGTTCAGTCCCAATCAGCAAAAGTAGTCTAAAGGTTATCAGTGATAACAACATATCTATTTTAATCTTAATCCAGTAAACCAAATTTTTATTCCTTCCTTTTACTTATTAGCCTCAGTCTTGTCTGGCAAAATGTGTTCCTCTTCCATAACGCAGTTTAAATATAGTGTATCTATATAGGCAGACACTCTTTAAATTAATTTCTGGATCCATTATTCAAAACTATTTTTCAATATGTCCAATGTTAAATATTTTGTTCCATTCTATAATACAGGAATAAGTCAAATGTAAGTATTCTTCTCCTTTAATTGTAATATTTAGTTTCTTCTAGTTCCCTCTAGTGTCCAACCTTCAAAATTCCACCCTATTATTTTTTTTAAAAGACTTTTAATAAAAGTATTTTCCTCTGAAAAAAAAATACTTATAATTAATTCCAAAATCTTATTTCAAATCCCTCTGGATCATTAGTCTTTTTGTAATTTTCCAAAAGAAAAGTTCTAACAGCTGCTTTGCTGTTAGAAATAAATGTAAAATGTAAAAATAAATCTTTAAATTTGCATATAACTTTTTTCCTCAGGTTCGAAGGTAACTCGCCCAATGTTTTCATATGCATGAATCCAAAGGTTTCTAAGTGTTGTGAAGCAGTTAAGCAATTTCTAAAAGTGATTAGAAAAAGAAGTATCTTTTTGAAGGCATCAAGCATGGTTTGAGCAAGATGGCCATTCCCTTGCCTCCCTGAGCAATAAACCCACAGGAGACTACTGCCTTGCTGTCACTAGAGTCAATAGCGATTTAGTAACATATACGGTTTAAAAAATAAACATTGATTTCCAAAATCAAACTAGCTTCTTGAGGAAGCTTACTGCATTTTTAAATAATAACTTTTAATATTGTTAACAGTGACAATGCATCCATACACAATGAAAAAATTCTGCAAAAAGTTTAAAAAGTGCCATCATTGATATTGTTGCTATTGCATTAACAGAGTACTTGGCAGAACAAAGCAGCAAGTCCTGGTGGAAGGAAGACGCTGACAGAACTGAATAGCTGATGTGGGAAGGGAAGAGAACCAGCTGGCCGCTGTCAAGAGAGAGGAGAGAGAGGAAGCGGGATGCTGACAAGCTACTGGGCAGCTGCGCTTCCAAGTACTCCACAAGCTAAGCAAAAAGCCTTTGATCTCCTAAGCAAACCTGGGATTCCAGCCAGAACTCATATCCTTTCTATAGTAGTTTAAGCCTGTTTCCCCTTACCAGTTCTGCTTGTTGATCACAGGACAGTCCCCTAGAGTAATTTTTTTTCAATCAATGAAGAAAATGAGATTCCACAGCCTTTATCCCCAAATATTTATTTTCTCAGATCAGAAAATATGACATGCTGCTCTGGTTTCCCATCTGGAAAGGAGCTGAATTAGCAAAGAAGCTCCAAATTACATGTTTTAAAAATCTCTATGGCTGTAACCAGAGAAACAGTTGAGCTGAGTGGAGGAGATATGAGAGCAGAAAAGGAAACTGATTTTTGATCATTTGCAGCTGGGGTTATAGCTGGATCCGATAACATGGAAATCTCAAATCCAGACAAAAATGTGTATTATAAAGGCATTTTTTTCCTCAGAAAACTAATCTATAAATTTTAACAAATACATAAACAATTGGTAAATTGCACAGTACGTTAAGAAAAATGCATAGTCAATGAATTGATTACATTCAGAGTTACAAATCTTAAGCAAAATTGCCAAGGAAAAGGAGGTCATTATGTACGTATGTTATTATGGTTCACTTCAAAAACCCACAAATCAATCAGGAACTTGAGCTGGGCTTACTGTACTGGATAAAGCAACAGGCAACCATACATTTCTCATTAGGTTGGGGCAAAAGAAGAATAAGGTAAAATTCACACTGAATTCTATTACTTCTTTGAAAATGTTTTGGGGCACTAGGCTGCAACATATTACAATACACAAAGTTTTCAAAGGGAAGCTATATATATATAACAAGCCAATTTGCAATAAAACTATAATTTACAAATGCAATTGATAAGCAATTATTTACAAACTGTTATTTTCAAAATTTTATATTCAAAATATTAAAACTTCCCATAAATGACAATAATATATTCTACCAAAAAATAACTGTAATATGCATATTATACAGTCAGTCACTCACAAACACACACATCAAAAACTACTCTTCTGTCATATGAACTGTCCCAAATATGGGTAAATGGATACATGCCTGGCTCCAATCCTGCATCCTTACTTGAAAGTAAGCATACCAAGACAAAATAGATGTTGCTGCTAATCGATAAATCAATTAAATATAATAAATCAAATGTAAAATTGGATTGTTATTTTGAAAATATTATTAGATAATTCTTCAATTCAATATCATTCTTTCCCTTAAGGAGACACTGAAATAGTGGCAAGAAAAAAAGTTATAAGCATTTAGAAAACCTACCACTAAATATAAGAACAATTTACATTTTTGATATTTCTGGTGACAAGAAATTTAAAAATCTATATCAAGCCATGGTGAATTTGAAATGCTCTATGTGAGAAATATATAACTAAACACCCCTTCGTATTAGAGCACTTCATATTTCTTGTAATGTTTTTTACTTTCAAGAAAACATGTATGATTAAAAGAAAAAGTAATCTCTAGGCAAATCCAATTATTTTTCAATATGTAACACTTTAAACTTAATGCTACTGGACCTGTTTTGGATTTTCAAAAGAAACAAACAGATTATTAGAAGAGGACAAACTGCTTCATGGAGATCATGCCACCGTACCAGTTCAAAGAACTGCAAATGCTATGTTTCATCATGTCTTTTAGAGGTCAGTCAAGGCATTGCTACTTCAAAAATAAATGCATGCATTCCAAGGCTTCAGGCTTGTTTGTTTCTTCCTTTGGTAAAACTATCTTTAGCATAAAACACACTTAGAAAAATCAAGTACAGGCTTGGCATAGCATAGAATCAAATATGATTCATATACACAGTATCACTTCCTCAAGCATGGGTATTCTCTATAAAGTTATATGTTATGTGCTAACTCCATTTTATGCTGCACTATTGCCATGGTACAAAAGAGAAATTATTCAGAGTTATGTATCAGTCTCTAAACAGAAAGTATCCCCAGGTTGTTCTTCATATCTACATTTTAAAAAGGTATCTATTAATCAATTTGTATAGAGTTATTATAACCACAGATTTTTATGCCATTTTCTTTATCCAGGAATAGCCAACTCTGCTTTTTCTTTATATTCTTCAGGCTGTAACCTGCATCTTTTCAGCATACTTCCCAACCACTAGCAATCTTTGGATACCTGACAGATATCACTCAGTCTAAATGATCTCTTTGGGAACATTGTAAGTGTAGCTTAAAGCATCTCCTTACATTCAGAGATTCCACAAGTAGCGAAAAAAAAATACGAAGGTAGGGTGGGTATGGTTCACTATTCAGAATGCTGAACAGTGAACCCAATTTTGTTTCTTGGGGGTGAGGGGTTTGGAGAAAGATTTTGGATATTTAAGTCCTATTCATTATTATTATACAATCTATTGGAGGGTGAAAAACAGAGTTCTGTCTGAAAAACCCATGTTTTGGGATGGAGTTTAAAGTAGAAGAAATAGTTCAAAGTCTTTCAATATTTTAACTCAAACAAAATTCACATGGAATCCTAATAAGACTTATAGTTATGCTAAAATGCAGAGTTACAAAATGTTTATTAGAATTTAAAGTTGTCAACATTTCTCCATAAAGATTATTAAAAATCTTTAATTTGCATTTGACTCCAGAATAAATAAATTCAATACATTCTGTGAAATTCAAAGTGCTTCTGCTAAAGTCTGCAAAAGAACAATATCTCCCTCTAGTGTTTAACTACACTTATAAGTTTATTATTTTATAGACATTGACAATACTATGATCTTTGGATGCCATTCTACTCATTAATCTAGAAATCAGGTCATTTCATTTAAATCCACAAGCACTCCTAATAGTAGCAGAACATTGATTGACAAGGTCACTAAAAACTTACAGCACATTCAACAGCCTAGAAAACGATTAAAATTCCTAAAAAGAACTACTCAATTTACAAGACTCTGGCCATCTCTCATTATATGACAGCAAATAGATTAAGCTTATTAAGAATTGGCTTATCAAGGTACTCCTTCATCCTCAATTCAATTTAATTGTCTAAAAAGGGAGCATAAAACTAGAGAAAGAAAAATATCACATTAAATACACACACCCTAAAAGTTCCTCTTAAAAACCAAAACACAACTTTTCTCCTTGTCCATTAAAGTCACTTATCACTCGTGAGTCCTCTCTGTGTCGTTTTTAGCTATACAGTTTCTGATAGCAGGGATACGCCCAATATCTTTTATTCCTGAACAATGACTTCAGAATGATGAACTGCGTACACTACAGCTTGACTGAAGCATTGGTCATAGTGTCAGGCGTTAGGAAGTTTCATAACGACGCACATAATTGTTCTTTTGAAATCTGGGTAAACTAAGACCCTCCCGGTAATTTTCACGACAAATAAACCGATGCAAGCTGGTTCCTTCTAGACTAAAAAAAATAATAAAATCTAACAACCTTTTCTGTAGCAATCAACCGGCGCAGACTGCTTTGCCTTCACAAAACAGATGTGTTACTTGAGGATACTTTCACGTAATTTTCTTGGGGGATTAATTGCTGCCAGCTTTGAAAATGCTTTTAGAAATTGCCCTCTGGGGTTCAGGTGATGTGTTTTTAAAACAACCATGATGTTTTAAAGCTGGAGGGTCCCCCATTCCCTGGGCTGTGGTCCATTCAGAACCGGGCCGCAGAAGAGGTGGGCGAAAGTGCACACACAGACACAGTTCCGCTTGTGCCAACCGGTGGGCGAACCTGTGTGCGCATGAAGTTCCGTTTGTGTGAGCCGCGGGTGTAAATGCCTGCAGCATGCAACCACTGACCTGCCCACTCGTGCAGGTCCATCCTGTCTCGCCACCACCACTGCCGGAAGTGTTAGGGGGGTCCCCACTGTTTTAAAAAATAAACTTTGGTTTTTTATGCATCTGGCCGAGAGAAACGAGAGACCCGGTTTGGTGCGGTGCATAAGGCACAAGTCCTGAAAATGGGACAGGGTGAATTAGTTGTTCTCCTATCTTAAGCGTGAAGCCAGCTGGGTTGGGTTTTTGTTTTTGTTTAATTTTGTTTTGTTTTGTTTTTGAGCCAGTCACTTTTCCTCAGCCCTTAGAAAGAAGGCAAGGGCCAACCTCTTCCGAAATGGCTTGGGTGGAGGAGCTCTTGTTTTATCTCCCCCACGATTGTGGGGTCTCATGCATTAAGCCTGATAATAGAGCCTCGGTGGCGCAGTGGTTAAATGCAGCACTGCAGTCTCTGCTGACTTGTTCAGCAGGTTGTCAGAT
>JANHGC010000996.1:140045-151186 GCA_027560395.1 Boaedon fuliginosus
CCTTGATCACTCACGCGGCTGCATTCTGCACCAGTTGCAGTCTCCGAGTGCTCTTCATGGGCAGCCCCATGTAGAGCACATTACAGTAGTCTAGATGTGAGGTGACGAGGTCATGAGAAACTGTGAGAAGGGCCTCCCGGTCCAGGAAAGGGCATAACTGGCGCAGCAGGCGAACCTGCGCATAGGCCCCCTTAGCTACAGCTGAAAGATGATAGTCCAATTGAAGCTGTGGATCCAAGAGGACCCCCAAGTTCTGAGGGAAGTAATTTGTCTTCCCCCAGCATAAGAGATGGAAACTCAACTGGACCACGAGGAGGCAATACCCACAGCCACTTGGTCTTGCCAGGGTTGAGTCTGAGGCTATTGGTCCCCATCCAGATCTTCACATCCTCCAGGCACCAGGATATCACTTCGGCAGCATCGCTAATTTGAGCAGGAGCAGAGATGAATAACTGGGTATCATCAGCGTATTGATGGTACCCCACCCCATGTCATCGGATGATCTCACCCAGCGGTTTCATGTATATATTAAAGAGGAGAGGGGAGAGAATCGAGCCCTGAGGAACCCCGCAAGGCAGGGCGCTCGATCTCGATCTCTGTCCCCCCACCAACACTGACTGGGTATGACCCAGGAGGTAGGAGGAGAAGCACCGCAGAATGGTGCCCCCCCACTCTCAACCCCCTAAGTCGCCCCAGAAGGATACTATGGTTGATATTGGTCCAACTATGGGTCCAACTATGGCTCCAACACACAGGTGGCTGTGCTCATCGCACCCACAACCTTGTCCGCATCATCAGGGGCCACAGGAACGAACTCATCCCATATAACCAGACTAAGACCTGCCACCATCATCTCAACAGACCCTATCCAGCCAGAATCAAGGTCCAACCGAATCTGAGCGATTTTGTCCAACAAGAACTGAACAAATTCCTCAGCTCTACCCTGCAAGAGTTCCTCGGCCTCCACTAGTCTCAGGAGAGCACGAGTCACCCTAAACAGGACGGCCGGACGACAGTCTGCGGATGCGATAAGTGCGGCATAGTAAGAATGCTTTGCCGCTTTTATCGCCACTAAATAGGTCTCAATATGAGCTCCTAATAGTGTTCGGTTGGATTCAGTCTTCCTCTTCTTCCAGCAGCGCTCTAGACATCTCCGCCATCGCTTCATCCCCCAGAGCTCCTCAGTGAACCAAGGAGGTCTCTGGGATCTGTGAATGGTGAGAGGTCGCAAAGGCACGACACGATCCAAGGCCTCGGTGGCCGCCTTATTTCATGCAGCCACCAAGGACTCGGTCGTTTTAGGATTGAGCCAAAGTCTGTTCTGCCCTGTCCAGACAACTTCCAGACAAGGGTCAATACACTAACAGCTTCACCTGTGCATTTGAGGCTAGAGATATAAAGTTGGGTATCATCAACATACTGATAATACCACAACCTGAACTGAAGGATGGCCTCACCAATGGTTTCATGTAGATTTTGAAAAGGAGCAGAAGAACCATGATGCACTCAACAAATGATGGATTCATACACAATTTCTTTTCCCCTGTCAGCACTGACAGGAACTGGCCACTGAGGAAGGAGATGAATCCACTGGCGCACAGTGGCTCCTATTCTTAACTCCTGCAGCCAGTACAGAAGGATACTGTGGTTAATTCTATTGAAAGCCACTGAGAAAACAAGGAGCACTAGGAAAGATGCATCCCATCCCAACTCTGCCAAATCAGTGGGTATGAGTAATACTGTGTCTTTACTGAGCAGATCAAGAAAAGGGGCCAATAGAAGAGTAGGTCCACAGGTGATTGGTGAATGGCCACTCCCCTAAGGCATATGGAGGAACGAAAGGGGAGTGGTATTTACAAGAAACAACTCATTTGACTTGGTTAGCATTTCTTGTTGTTGGACATTCATTCCTGCTTCTGGGTTGAGAACCATGTATTTGCAGTTATATTTGGACTCTTATCGACTTGGCAGCTTTTCCGGACTAATTGCAGGTCTATCATTACGGCTACTGATAATGGAGACAATCTGTGTTTTGTAAATAAAAAGAAATGGTTTTGCTTTAAGAACTGGCACGGAGCGTCTTTTAGAAGCCTAGGTCAGAACACTATGTGAATCCATCCAGTGGTGGTATTCAATTTTTTTTACTACCGGTTCTGTGGGCGTGGCTTGGTGGGTGTGGCTATGCTGTCAGTCAATCAGAGGTGGTATTTACCGGTTCTCTGAATCAATCAAAATTATTGTTACCGGTTCTCCAGAACCTGTTGGAACTGGCTGAATGCCACCTCTAAATCCATCCCATGGTCACCTCCCAGGCTGTTTAATAACCCAGGAGGGACCAGGATCTAACAAACAGTTAGCAGTTCTAACAGACAATTTTTCTCTGCCATGTCCTTCTACAGGACAGAATCAAACTCAGTCCAGGGAACATTGCAAGATTGTTCCCTGAGAAACTCTTTTAGGACTTGCTTAGTTAGAGTCCAACTCTCAGTCAATATAAGCAACTTTGCCTGCCAGATAGATGAATATTCCTCACCATTACCTGGAGATGATCCTGTGGTCCAAGCCCAATGAATTGGTTAGTCTAAACAAAGCCATTTAGTGACTATTGATGGATGCAATAAGGGTGGAGAAATAGCAACATTTTTAAATTTTATTTATTTATTTATTTATTCATTTATTTATTCATTCATTCATTCATTCATTTATTTAATTAATGCAATTTATGTGCCGCCCGATCCTGAAGGACTCTGGGCGTCTCAGAAGCACATATAAATGCATTACAGTTCTAACATCAGAACAATATAAAATCTAAAACAATCTAAAATAGAAATTATTAAAAACAAAGATCTGCACTAACAGACATACTAACCATTCATATATGTGGAGTAATTAGTCCCATACATGTGGAGTCATTAGTTGCCACCCTTATCCCCATGATATAGGCTCATATATGGAGCCTTACTTGTGTTCTATCAGATTCACTTTTTTAATATTTTTACATTGCTTTAGACATTGCTTCTGGCATTTCATCTCTCAGAGCTCTTAGGAAAACCAAGGAGTACCCGGAGATTGGCACACAAAGTCTGCAGAGAAGCAGTCCAATCCAGGACCTCCTTCACATGAAGCTTATTGGGACAGAAAAACTTCAGCATTAAGTGATTTGATCATAAGTTGAAAACCTAAGTGACAACACTGCTTAGCAATGACAGTTCTGGAAATCCTGGTTGCCCTAATGTAGGAAATAGTATAGAACCTCTCAGTGTAATATACGCACTTGCTAAATTGTTAACAATAATGAATAAACTCTTATTTAAATAACTTACTGAATATTTTTTAAATATCCAGTCATATTTGTGAATAATTTGAAAGGCAACCCTAAAATTGGTAATACTGTTAATTGGGATTGTTAACTCTAACTACAAGGAAATGTTTTGTATACTGATGAATAAATTGAAAACAATTGCAAAATGCAATAGTTTTAGTGTAGAGTTGTAATGAAAATCAAAATAGGTCACATTTGCTTCAAAAAATTACCCCACCACATCCCAAAACAATTTGGATAAAGAGGAAATTAATTGAGTCACATGCCTAGACTGCCCAATGCTAGTTAAAGTCGAGATGGTAAAATAAGAACATAGACGTGCACAAAGGAAATACAAGCACTAAAGAAATGTACCAGCAGGGAGGCAAAAGGGATTTTGAAAAGTGGGATTTGATAACATTCATTCACCAAGAAAAATCCAATTTAAATAAAAAGTAACTGGAACTAGAGAGTCAGCTGGTATTCAAAGTCATATGGAAATTGTTAAACTAACCCTTTGCATCTGTTTTCATTTTAGAAAATATAGAGCAAGTGTGTTTGCCAAAATCAATAATTTTGGGAAGAGGTGCCAAAAAATTAAGACAGTAGTCTTTGGTGATCCACCAAAATTTGTAAAGCATCCTTAAACTGTCCTCTTTATTAGGAAATTGATAAGAAGCAAATTAAATTTCAGCTTTCAGATATTCATTTTCCAATGTTTGAATAGTATTATAATTATACAGCTATTGCAGAGTTTACAGGAAATTACAGGGCAGATAACTTGATTCAGGTAAATTGGTGGAAAGAAAGAATTAAAATACTTATCATATGGATATAACAAATCCTGTTAAAAAGAATCGATATGGCTTCTTAAATGGTGCAGCCTGATTTACTAAGCTATTGGAGTTATTTGATAAGTGCCAATAAACAGTGAAATAAAGCAGATATAATTTATAGAGAGTTTCAGTGATGCTTGTGGTAACTGTAAAAATGATTTTCTGTACTGAGCATTGATGATTTTCAGCATCAGACTAATATGCAGCTTAATATTAGGAAAATATGATCAATGACAGACTGTAGAAGTGTGTCAAAATCATAATATATATATTTCCAAATTGCTAATTAGTCTTAAATGCTGGTATGATTCTGATTAATCATAAGCCATGCTCCATGAAACTACATTAACTCTACATTAAAACTAGCTTTAAGTTATTCAGTTAACTGACTTTTGCCCAGTTTATGACCTTTCTTGCCACAGTTGTTAAATGAATCACTGCAATTGTTAAATTAATAACATGGTTGTTAAGTGAATCTGGCTTTCCCCATTAACTTTGCTTGTCAGAAGGTCGCAAAAAGCAAAGTTTTAAACCAGAACAATAGAACTGGTAGCTGCCGATTGATAGATGTCTCTAGTGTTTGGGTATGGCTGGTGGAAAATTACCATCAAATTGACCAAGATTGACTCAGCCTTCCATCACTCCTTCAAGGTCAGGAAAATGAGATCTCAAATTGTTGGGGGCAATATGTTGACTCTGCAAACCACTTAGTGGGGGGTTTAAAGCACTGTTAAGCAGTATATAAATCTAGGTGCTATTGCTATTTCAGATAGGTTTGGAAAAAATACAAATTGTTATGTCATTCCTAAATTGTTAAGGTTTACTGTTACAACAAAAATCAGGTTATTATTTTAGAGGAGTCTTTTTGCTAAACTAATTAGTAGAATTAATTAATAAGTTAATTAATAAAAAGAAATATAAAAATAAGTATTATTTAATAATAACCACAATAACAATAGAAAAGAATCTGGAAAATTAGGGTATATGCAAAATAATATCCTATCAAAAAGCATCCTTGCTAATGTAAAGACACATCATTAACTAAACCGCAACAAATCAAAAGTTGAAAGACAAAGATAGCAACACCATCCTGCTGAAAATGAGGTGGTAGGATAATTATTTTAGCCAAGCCTGGAACATTTCTAGTACCTTGATAGTCCAAATACTGGGGCCAAGAAGACCACACATATCTTTACACACATATTTCTTCAGAATCATAGTAATGGCAGCTCAAAGTGCAACAATAATAGGAGTATTCTGTATTTTTATAATGTTAAATAAAATGTTATAATGTTTTATAATAATAGGAATAGAAGAAAAACATTAAATGTAAATTACATAGATGATCCAAGGGAAGAAAATTCACATCAGTATGACGGAAACTTTTTAAAACATTTACTAAGATACAAGGTGTATTCTCCATCAAGATCATGTGGACATGCCAATCATATATGCTTACTGTTTAAGGATGTCTTTTTATCCTTTAAGACTATCTTTACCTTCAACTTTGTTGGAAGATTGAAACATCTGCCTAGGATGTCTATGGAGACATTTTCATTCTTGATTTAGGTGACCTCGAAGACACAGATAAATGCCCAAGTAGCCTCAATGGCTCTCAGAGAGAGCTAACAACCACATGACTGTAAAGAAATACAATCCTTCCATTCCCTGCCCATCCCATCAGAACCTATCCTTCATCCCCCCACCATCTAGTCTCAACTGTCAGAACCTATCCTTCTATCGCCCCCAAACCATCCAGCACAACCGATGAAGCTTCTTGAATGAGAAGCAAAACTCCTTCTTCTTCCTCAAAAATACCCCAGTTGCCTTTTGAAAACAAAAAACAAAAAACAACCCACTTTGAGACATCTGCCCAGAAGTGCTATACAATATTATGATTTCTTTCAGGAAGCTTTATTGGGAATGGCCTTTGATTAGGCTAAACTGATACTAAGATGATGCTTATATTGTGCTATTGACTATAATGAACCTAACTCAGCTCTCATCTCTTTTACACACATATATACACACTGCTGCCTGTTTCTGCCTTTTATCCTGCTATTGTAGATGTGAATGCACCCTCATATCCAGGTGCTGCCCTTGGCTTCTTCTGCTCCTTTCATTTCCCCTCCATTCCTGCCTAATTTGCATCCCCATCTCCTTTTTTTTTGCACTCTTTTTCTTCCCCACCCTGTCAAGAGACGATGGAAGCTGCAACATTTTGCAATAATTGGAAGTACTTTGCAAACTGTCAAGCACTCCTTCTGGGGCTGCCTCTCAACAAAGCAATAGCAACGCTAGATATACAAACGCAAAATTTTAAAATTATAAGTGCAAGTCTGGTGGGATGTTGTTATCATATACATCATTACAAAAGTTGTCTTTACTTGTTCAGTGACTGTTCAAAATTATGACAACACTAAACAAGAAAGAGTCCGGAAAGTTGTACCTGTCACAATATCCCATGATCAAGTGATTGCAATCCAGGCACTCAGGCATCCACTTCATGATTATGATGCTGCACTAAATAGTGGTCACATGATTGCTATTTGTGACTTTCCCTGCCAGTTTCTCACAAGCATGGGGAACAAGGAAGGTTGCAATATATATCACTTCCATATATCACTCTAGTTAATTTTGCTCTCAACAAGGCCCACTACGGAGTAGTAGATCCCAGGGATCTTGTACCCTACAGCATCCATTCACCTCCCTGGACTGTCCAGTGGGGTCTAGGACAACTCACCATGGCCACCTTGCCCTAGCTAACTCGTTGAGGGACAACTTACCACTGGAGAAGAGTTACATTAATATCTAAGAAATGATGGAATAGAATCATTTTTTAAAAAGTGCCAAAGGACAAAATGCAATGCGAATGACAAAAATTAAAACAAATTTTAAATTATTTTAAATAATTAAATTGAATTATTGAATTGTCCCTTAGCGAGTTGCCCCACAATATGTTGGCCATGGTGAGTTGTCCCATAGTGAATTGGCTGTGGTGAGTTGGCCGTGACAATTTGACTGCAGCAAGTTGACTGTGTGAGGTGGCCCATTCTGGCACAATGTGTGGCCATCTGTAGCACTCCTCCCTGCCTTGTCTGTAGTGCACACCTGCCCACAGCACATTGTCACCCACAGCTTTCATTGGCCTGCCTGAGATCCTACCCAGCTCAGCTGCATTCCTTGGTACCCATATGCAACCCTTGCTGGCCATCCATGCTCCCCAGTACTCAAATGCCACAGTCCCCACCTCCAAAAAATCGTTTCCCATTCCTTGCCTGGGACTTCCATCTCTTTCTGCTTAACAACAAAATGGTTCTGGTGGTACTAGAACTGCTGTCACTAAGCAATATAGTCATGTGACATTGTGCTAAATTTATGACTGTATCTCTTAATGACAGCAAACTGTCCCAATTGCTCTCATAAATCAAGAACTACATATATTATCAATAAAAAAACCTAATCTGCTGAGCATAAGCAGTTACAGACTGTTCTGACTACATGCAATTATTAGCAACAATCCACAAAGGGCAGACAGACAATACAAAGTTTTAAGGGATATCTAAGGAAAATGTAGAAGTGACTGTGCAGGATATGAAGGGTCATTGATTTCAAAGGACCGAGCGATCAAACAATCCATTTAGATTAAACAATCCATTTAACATTCAATATTATGACTAGCGAGTAATCCAAGGACGACTCACCAGTACTGCTTTGGATGGTCCTCACAGTTGTGGTTGTGCGAGGTGGAGATGAGGATCTCAAAGACAGACATTCATCATCTTGGGAACAGCCTTTTTCGATTGCTCTCACGTAACTGTGGCTCCTCATACGGAAACACCCAGGCATTGGCAGATCCAGGGCTTCTACTGCCTGAGACTCTAGTTCGCTGAATACAGACTCACAGACTGATTCAAACTGACCATTTACTTCCATCTCACTCACCTGCAGGCAAAAAAACACACTGCTTAATTGTATCTAATTATAACCAATAGAAAGTACCATATGATAGTATACTATAGCAGGAAAAAGAGGGATCAAAACTTTATTTTCCCACTGTAAAGAATCACAAAGCAGAGCAAAAGGTATATAAACCATTTCCCTTTGTGTTTTTAAGTTTTTAAAGTATATAAGGATATAAGTGAAATATTTTCATGTTCCATTACAAATAGAAATCTCTTTATTTTTCAGTTGTCTACAGCATGATGCAAACTGTCTGTATTAATTACAAAATTACCAGTGAAAGACATGAAACCTTAAATATGCTAAATGTTTTAAGTCAAATGTATTTGATGCCAAAAAAATCCACCTGGGTTTTTTAAAAGCATGGGGATGGGATGGGAATCAGTAAAATAAATGTAGTTAAAGTGTAAACTGATATATGGAATGCATGATTACATAGTAGTAGCAAACAGTAGACAAGAAGGTGACAAAATATTGATGACAAATTACTAATGGAGTTCAATATATTTAAAGGCAAACATTTCCAGGTGGTCCTTGACTTACAACCATTCATTCAACAACTGCTCAGTTACAATGATACTGAATGAATGATGGCTATGACTGATCCTTGGAGTTCTGGTTGTCTCGACATTTCTGAGGTCCTGTGATTGTAATCAGAGTGCTTGGCAATGCATTTTCAATTATGACTGGTTGCCAAGTGTCTAATGACTATATGATCATCATTTGCAATTTTTCATGCCAATTTCCCCTTAAAGTCAAATATAAAGAAAAATCACTGGGATAAGTCTTGCCCACCCATGCACCTTCTTCTAGGTCCTTTGTGTTGACCACTTGTGCATCTGTGTTCCCTACCCAATCTGCAGAGTATCTCCCACTCCCATGCATTCTCTCTGAATCTACATAGCGCCTTTTGCTCTCCAATCTGTCACCTCTTGACATGATTAGGCATGATTGCCCAATCTATGCAATGAATCTTTCATATTCTTTTGCACACCTCTCCCACATCTTCACTGATCCATGCAGTGCTTCTCATACATCCTTCTTGATGCACAAAATCCTTCTCACAGACTCTCCTCAACTCATTGTACACCTCTCACACATCATTCCACAAACCTTCTTGCACTCTTATATACCCTCCACATCCTATGCCTCTTGTACACCCTCACTGACCCTTCTCCACAACCTTGCCCACCCTCTCTTTTCCTTCTTAACCTAGCAGCAGCCACTTACTTGCCTAGAGGCATAGGACTTGAAACTTCCTGCCAGCTTGCTTGCTGACTTTGGTTGTGGGATGCTGGCAGGAAGTTGCCTTCTTTAATGACTGTAGGATTCAGTTAATAACATCCAAAAGAACTGCAGGGATTGCCATTGCTAAGCGATGAAGGTGCAGTTTACAACCACACTGCTTAGCAACGGAAATTCCAGTCCCAATTAATGTTGTTAGTTTAGAACTATCTATAAGTCAGTCAGTCACAACGTCTTCCGCAATGGCTTTTGACTATAATCATAACATGTATTATGCAATATATAGATTTTTTTCATATTTTTGCTATTCTTTGAAAGATCTTCATGCTAAAGATGTATCCAGATCTTTCGTTTTGTACAGACTGTTTTTTTCAAGATAAAATTCCAATGCAAACAAGGCAATGAACAATGGCAACAATTCTTAAGAGAAAATAAAATACTTTGATCAATGTAGGCCAGCTGTTGAGAATAATTATGGTATATCTCTTTATGGCTATTCTCTTTGATTTGCCATAGACTTCACTACAAGCACTGCTAGTAGGCTCTGTAGGGTCTCTGCACAGAAAAATGCAAATGTTGGAAAATCATTACTAACATAATGTTTCCTATTTGTCCAAAAACGTGCAGGAAAATTAGGTGTAGAGTATATATTGTTGCTTACAAAGGCTTTCTTTAAATTCTAAATGATAAAATTCTGAACATGCCGCTAAGATCCAGCGGTGAACCTCTTAAACCCTAAGTAAATTAGATGCTACAAGTTGATACTAGTGACATAAAAGCCCATGAAGCAATTGAGTTTCAGATCTAAAATAAGACTGACAGATCAGTTATATTCAAAGACAAAACGGAAGCCAACCGTGTAACAAGCTATTATGTCACAGTATTCTGTTAACTTCACTATCCATCCTAAAAACTCAACAGCTTTGCCTCACTTTGTGGTTTAGTGAGGAAACTATTTTGTATGAATATAGAAGAACTCCTGGGGTTCTCTCTAAGTGGATTTTTTTTTAAAAAAGTTTCCTTAATATAAGTTTCTTTCTTTTCAAATGCTCTTTGTCAGAATTTAAAGTCTGTACCACTCCAATGGTGGGTGTAATAGTAGAATTAGAAATAAATTCATCACCATGTTGCCAATTTGCCTAGATACAGAAACTAATTTCTTGATTTGTGGCATACTGGCCAAAATGTACAAGAACCAGTTTGTGATTGAATAACGGCTGAATATTATTTATTTTATTTTATTTTATTAGATTTATACCCCGCCTCTCTTCCCCGGTCAAGGGGAACTCGAGGCGGCTATAATAATAATAATGCTAGAATAAGTAGAATACACTAATATCTATATCCCTATCTGGTGACAACCATAGTATATGGAAGATTGTAACTTCAAATTTAAGAGAAGAAAATGATACATAATATTAATTGAAAAAAGGAAAAGAAAACTGTTAGCGATAGAGGATATCCCCCAAGGTAAGGGGGTACTCAGCGAAAGATTATGAGATTGGTAGCACTGATATAGGCAGCAGACAATTATGCTGGTGTTGAAAAGTTTACTTTACAGTAAAACAAAGTCTATATACAAGGTCTTCAGCAGTCACAATAAACATTGTCTTCTTCCCAGTCCAGTCATACACGGTTAGTCAATCCAGTTCACGTTGCCAATGCACATCAGCAAAAAACCCATACCTCCCACCAATACAGTAAACAAGAACACGAGATCAATAGAGAGCAACAGATACCAAAAGCTATAGAGAGAACTAAGCTAACATTACACTCTACTCTTATACTTTACTGTA
>JANHGC010000996.1:170579-180931 GCA_027560395.1 Boaedon fuliginosus
CAGCCAATCAGGACACAGCACCACACCACCAACCAATCAGAACACAGCCTGACCTCCAGCCAATCAGGACACAGCACACCACTGACCAATCTGAACACAGCCAGACCTCCAGCCAATCAGGACACAGCCCCACCAGTATTTAAACAGAGGAGGCAGCCAGGATCATACATTGCTCCCAGAAGCTCTTAGTGGAAGGTACTAACCTGAAGCCTGAAGACCAGCCTGAAGATGACGGTATATATATATATGTTTTCTGAGGTTTTCACGGGTGTTTGTATGTAAGTCTTTTATTGTTCAGGTTTTCTCCTGTGTAAAATTGGAGAAAACCCGAACAACCAAAGACTTACACACACGTATATATATATAGGATAATGCTTGAGTAGAATGCTCTACTCAAATGTCTAAATACCTGTAAATATATATGTATGTAAATGTATATACTGTTAATATAGACAAGTCTTTTTTAGAGTCTTATTTCTTCACAGAGCCACATTGGGCACGATCATCGCATTCTATCTATTTTTGCTGACAAGTGTTAGTAGAGGATCTTATTTGCCAAGATGATTAATTCTAGCCTTCTAAGATGATTTTGCAAACTCTGCAAAGATGTGTAGAATGTTTTTATATGGACAAGAGACAAGACTGATACAACCACTAGGCAAGGTTAGACAGTTGTATAAGGAAAATTAACTTGCTTCATTATAATATTGATTTAATTTTAAAATTAATTAAATAAAATGAATTTTCATTTCCTAGATCTATATATGTACTAAGAATCTGGACTTCTAAAAATTTTGCAATGCAGTTTACAACTGAAAAATATGTAATAAACTTACATTACATAAAATTACTTGCAAAAATAAGGAATGCTTTTTGAAAAATAAATATTAAAAATGGCATAATTACAGAAAGATGTGCTCTAAAATCTGTATTGGAAGAGTTAAAATTGCATGACTTTTCAAGTGGGTAATTTGGAATGCTTTAAAAAATAATAATATCGATACAGAAACAGGAATGGAATATGAATTTATGATTTTAAAGGTTAGAAATTATGTATATTAGTTCTCTATTCCTTGTAATCTATTAGTCTGGTCTGAGCAAACATATTTGCTATCACCAGTATTAAAACAAAATTGATTTAATATTAATAAAAACCAAATTAATTAAAGTTTTTAATATATGAAGGAAAAAGAAATATGATCTTCAATTTAAACAATGTATGTCAACAGAAACATTTAAGAAAGGCAATAGTCACTATTCTGCAGAAAAACTAAAAAAGTCAGGGATAGCTAGGTCTAGTTAACAGGAATTTTCAGTAAATGAGTATTAACCTTTTTGGGAATGTCTACCATCTTATCCAATATCTATGCTAACTGATGGCAACGAGAGTAGAACAAAGTCTTAGATGTAGATGGTGAGCTTCATGGGCATTTGTCCTTTCATGTAACAGGGAACCACAAAAACAAATTATTATTCATAGCATGTAATACACAGTATTTACTCAAACTATAACTTAGACAACATCATATCAACACAGGCACACTCCTACTTATTTCCATAATTGGTGGTCCAGAAATCTCACCATCTGATCATTTTTTGAATTTGTATCCTATAATAATTATTGTTAAAACGGACTTACTTGAGGGTTGTGAGCTCAGTAAGAGATGGTTGAGTGGCCTTGAGATAGCTCTCTCTGCGTGCAGCAATCTTTGGAGATGGCTTTGGGCTAGTGTCCGAATCTCCACTGTCATCGTCTCCCATGGCTTTAATGTAACTGCCACTACGCATTCGCCGACAAGGAATTTCTTCATCTTTGCCACGAGGAGTATATCCAGACCACTCATCTTGAGGAACCTACAATACAAACAATAAATCTCTTCAGTTTTCTCAAAGAACTCTGATGCTAAATCCAAGCTTGTCAAACTAAAAGCAGTGTAGGGTCAGGGGAAGCCATAGCTGATTCTTTGAGCATATCAAGGTATATTTATTTATTTTATTTATTTATTTGAATTTGTAGCCTGCCAATCCTGCAGGACTCCAGGCAGCTCACAAGAAGGATAAAAAAAGTACATAACAATGTATATAAGAACAATTTAAAACCTAATTAAAATTGCTATTTTTTTTAAAAAAAATTAAAATTTCCTAAAATTTTTGGTGGGTCAATCTGAACTGGCCCGCTGGAAGAGCCAGGTCTTCAGTGCTTGCTGGAAGGTTTGTAGGTCCAGGACACCCTGGAGCTCTGGTGGAAGATCATTCCAGAGGGCCGGGCCCACTGCAGAGAAGGCTCTTCTCCATGGAGTTGCCAGGCGACACTGCCTGGCCGATGGTATCTGGAGGAGGCTGGGAGCCAGTGCAAGCCGCGCAAGAGTGGTGTGACACGGGTGTATTGAGGGACACCCATGACTACTTACGCGGCTGCATTCTGGACCAGCTGAAGCTTCCAAATGCCTTTCAAGGGCAGCCCCAAGTAGATTGTGTTGCAGTAGTCTAGCTGTGAGGTGATGAGGACATGAGTGACTGTGAGAAATGCTTCTCGGTCCAGAAAGGGACGCAATTGGTGCACCAAGAGAACCTGGGCAAAGGTCTCTCTGGCCACAGCTGTCAAATGATATTCTAAATTTAGCTGTGGATCCAGAAGTATACCCAAATCGTGAACCCTCTCTGAAGGGGTCAACACCTCCCCCCCTATTTCCAATGATGGAAAATGTTGGACGGTCCAAGAAGTAGGGACCCAATGCCACTCGGTCTTGTCTGGGTTGAGTTTGAGCTTGTTGGTCCCCATCCAGATCCCCACAGCCATCAGGCACTGGGACATCACATTTTATACCATAATGTAAATTCTTTGTGCACAATCATTGCAATAGTCATTGCAAATGGCCTGCTTAAACTGTTCAGCAGAATGTGCAAGTCTAATAAGAGTCTTATAAATGAAACATCAAGCTTTCATTCTGCATTACTGAAGTTTTTGTATGCAAACTTGATCATATTCTTAACCTTATTTTATGGACAAAATGACAAAGAGACACAATCACATTCTCAAAGATATTTTGGCTTGTCATTTTTGTGGATAGAGAAGTACCACTAACTTCTCCAGGATTTAGCTCCTTTAAGCAATGAAATGGGGATTTTATCAAAAGCTTAGTGGCTACATAAACATGGTACTGTGACTTATCTAAAATTAAAATTTCTAGGATCCAATCTGGGTCAGTCACTGGGACCAGACGTTTAGACCTCCCATCTTTTGGACTCATGAACCTATCCTCAAGGAACTTCTCCCTAGCAGCACTTCTCTGAGAATCACCTCTGGCACGAGTCCAAAACCTCAGAAGACTACACCTCTGATCCTCGTGACTGACCCAGATTGGATCCTGTAACATTATCCTGGGACACTTACATTTGCCTTAATCTGTTAAGAATTCTAGCTGGTCTTGGATTTGCTGATTAAGTTTATAATTATAATACAAAAAATTATCAATCTGGATTTATTAATCCAGAAATTTACAGATTAATTTGATTTACAATTATTGTGATTCAAATCTTCAGAAGGAATCAGGTTCCACCTGAGAAATTAAATATTAGAAAAATGAAATAAAAAATAAGAAATTCCTAAGTAATCAGTAAACATATCCCAGAATCCCACTCTTCTTGATACTGATCTACTATGCCTGTTACAATAATATTGATTTAAATCTATGGACAGTGTTCAGGTTACAATAACAATTGGGAATGGAATTTCCATCTCTAAGCAATGCAGTCATAAAGCACTGTGTCATGTAATAGCAGCTCAGCTATGGCAATTCCAGCAGTCCCAGTTGCCATGGTATCATCAGAACTACAAAGGTCATTAAATGGGAAATAGTGGAAGTTCAAAGCAAGCTGGACAGACACTGAGAGCTGCGGGTGAGAGACATGGAGGGTGAGTGCCATGAACAGGTGCTACAGAATATATGTGGGTGTGCAGGTGCCGCAGGCAAGTACTAGGGAACACGTGCAATTGTGCATGTGCCACATTTAGTGAAAAAACAGTGGGAAGAGAAGTAACTTTTAACCTCTTGCTGGTTCCTCAATTGACTTTGCTTGGGATAAGCCAGCAGGGAAGGTTGCGGTGACCCAGGGACACTGCAACTGTTGTAACTGTGAACCAATTGCCAACTGCCCAAATTATGATCATGTGATTGTGGGATGCTGCAATGTCTGCAACTTTATGGACTGGTAAATAGTCTCCCTCATTCAGTGCCATTGTAACTTAGAATGGTCACAGAATGGTCACAGAACCATTCTGTATGTATCCTGAGGACTGCTCATATGAGGTAAATTCTTACAAGGTAAGATACTATTTATTGAGAACATTTGTTGCCTTTCCTTTGCATTTCTGTTGATTGAAAGGATTGGAGAAGCAATTTAAATGTGAAACAGATTTTCTTTGATAGACTTTGATAGATAGTATTCATAAAGGTAGGGAAAGATGAAACATGCACCTCAATATTGTGATTTCAGTGCAAATCCAAAATTGTGGGGCTGTTTCAATTTTGGCATATTTATAGTGAGTTGCCTCTGTCAATTTAAGAAACTTATTTTCCTATTCCTCTGCATGGAACATCAACCCAAGGATATCTCCCAAAATGGCATTTAGAGTATGACGGAAATATAAATACAATGAGTACGTGCAATTCATTATTTGAATGACCCTGGCAAAGAAAGTTAGTTTTACTGATCCAAATGCAGAACAATTCAGTTTAAAAAAAGATTGGCACATAGGAAAGAGGTTATCTTACAAATCAAGCAATCTATGCACTTTACTAGCAACCATCAAGAGAATTGCTATATTAATGTGAAGTAATTATGGACAATGCAGCATTCTAAATTGTGAACACATTTTATTAAAAATTGTTTAATATGCAAGTTTAATATATAAATTGAGTAGCCTGAAGACCCATGCAGGAAGTATTAATTCCAAAACAGCATCAATCTAACATTCTGAGATCTTGCTTGCTGTTTTACTATTATGGTTGAAGACAACAATTGGTTCCTTTGCATCATATCTATATTATGTTTTTCTAAAATAAAGCAGGGGGCCAGTAGTGGTGAAAACATCAGGCTCGAAACTGGGAGATCCTAAGATTAAGTCCTGCCTAATGCCCAAAGCCAGCTTGGGTGACCTTGGGCCAGTCACTTTTCCTTAGCATTAGGAAGGAGGCAATGGAAAGTAGTTCTGAAAAACCTTTCCAAGAAAACTGCAGGGATTTATCCAGGAAATCACTGAGAATCAGACACAATTGGACAGAAGAAGGAAAAAAGACACTCTGCATCAATAAACAGTGAATGTTTGTAAAATAAATTCTTTGTATTCTTTTAAAAGTATATTTTAAACTTTTAGGGTTCAGTTTACCGTATATCACTTTTCTCCATAGCTGAAAGTGTTGACTGCAATGTGTAAAGATATTCTCCCCAAAATAGCGTCTGTTCCTGTTTTTCCCACACTTGAACTTTACAGCAAAATAATACGTAACACAAATGAAAGACTTAGTCCTTTAATTGTTCTTTTAAAACACATCTCTTTTTAAAGACATTTCATTTATTCAGTACATTACTGAACAAGCAGCAGAAGCCAGTCAAAACTAAGTTAGATGGAGATTCTATTCTAAAGCAGTGTTTTAGAATAGCAATTTGAAAATGTGGACCCCGATTCCCAAATTCCCTAGTCACCATGACTACCTGGGGAATTCTAGGAGTCGAAATCTACACATCTTCAAATTGTCAAAGCTGGAAACACTGTTCTATAATGTCCCAGGTGCCAAATCAACAATTTACGTGCTTTCCTGGTTGGGCATTGGAGTTGGTGAAACAAGGTATGAAGATCTTAAAGTCATTTCTACTAATATACCAATTGTTCTATTTTGAGGAATGTTCTGGACCCCTTTTGAGACTGGTCTATTTTTGAAACAGTTAGAATGATTCAAATATTCAGAGGTCATTTCTCTATGCAGATTTTAGTTAATCCGGTACTGTTCTCTTTCCCCAACATTGTCTCTCCATACAATTTTCGAAAGAAACAGAATAAGCCTCTATCCTAGAACAGTCTTTTTAGTGTGGGATTTAATTTTATTGCTATAAATATAGAGATGCTGAAAAAAACCATTAGGACAAATGGATAAATCTATTATTTAACATGTTGAATTTGGTTAAGAGTGTAATTCTATTTCTGGATTGTATCAGTATCATCTTCCAAAGTTAATTACATGTATGGTGATCTTCTTTCCCTTTTCATCCTTGTAAACCTTGTAAAATATGTAAATTGAGACAAAATGAAAGAGACAGAAGAAAATGACCATCCTAAGAACTTTGTGGCAGAGTAGTAATTTGAAATTGGCACCCTCTGGTTCCAGCCCAACTGTCTAAGCATTATCCCACACCGGCTCACTGAAGCATGAATGAAATTAAGCCAACCTACAAAGCAAGACAACTATCCTTTTCTCCTTAAGAATTTGAAAGACTGAAAGAAACAAACAAATTATGATACATTTTTATTTCATATATCAATATTATTCACCTTATTACAATATTTTTTAATCACTTAAGGGGAAAAATGAAATAAATCTGTTTTTCTCAGGAGTTTAGTACAAGTACAAATTTCTTACAGTGGTGTTTATGAAATTCATACAGTGTTTGGCTGCATATAATCTAAGTCAAATAAAGTGTTTAATAAAATAAACATAGGTCACCATTTTCTCTATTTCCCATCCAAAATAAAATTTCTCTAATATAAATGTTTCTATCATGTATGTATACTGAGTGATTTCTTATATTCTTAGCAAGGAATTCACTGCTGTTTATTATTTATAATATTTTCTTAAATATACAACAGATAAATTATATTTTAATACTGTTAATAAAAATGAATAACATTAATACATGGGGTATGATATTCATTTTTCTATAATTTTCTATAATTCACTTTGAATTAAGCTGATGAATAAAATAATGAACTGCACAGTACATCCTTCTAAGTAAACTGTAAGCTTTTTGTATTGCTTCAATACAATTTGAGTCCTAAATAAAAAAAAATAACAATAGCAGAGTAATTTGTGCAAGAACATTCCTTAAACATCTCTACCCCAACTGAAATATAAATACATGCATCATACATTCTTCTAAAATAGATTCCCTACCTCCTGCATTTTGGGGGGTTGGGGTGGGATGGGGGGAATCTTATCTCTTATAATTTTTATGATCTTACCTCATATGGCGAAAAAGCAAATAGACTTGTTTTGTAGCATAACAAGTTCATTATTCATATCAGTTCTGCTATACTTTAGTGCAGCTGGGAACATTTAAGCTTCTTTTGGGCTTCGTGACGGCAAATCTGAGTTTGAAAATAAACAGGAGGTCTAGGAAGGAGGAGTGGTTGGCTATCACTCACCACAGGAGAGCAAGTAGAACTTTCTATTAATATGCAAATATTTAAAGGAAGTGAAATTACACTACTGAAGAACAATGACTAATGATTGTTCTGTACAGATTTTCGAATCTATGCCTTTTAGGATTTATTATGGATTTTATATGTGCTATTCAATATTATTTAGTTGTTGACTTTGCTCTTATTGAAATCTATACATTTAGAGTCATTCTAAAAAATAAAATGTAACATTTATGCTTATTCCTAAAGATTGCATGTTGAAGCAGTTTTTTTTAACTTATATTAATTATTAAATAGATGTTAATACATGAATGAATGTCATCTCTAAAAAGGTATTTGAGATTCTGAGGATAACATGTTTGATCTAGTAATCCCTTCCCTTCCTTTCCCTTCCCTCAATCATGTTTTTTATTAGAAAAAAATCATACTTAGACTTTACTAGATGTTAAACATATTTGTTTTTGTTTTGTTTTGTGGTTTCTTTTGGGAGAGGGGGAAGTGTAGTAGAATGAGTGGCAGAACTTGTGGCCAGAGTTAAAAGAGGGATCAGCCTAAAATCCCTAGGTAGTCACAAGTGAACTAAGTCCATTGAATTTTGTTGATCCTTATCTAATCTTAACTGTTAGATGAGAAGATTCTTGTGCATAGATATAATAATGGGGAGGTTGCATACATGCTTATTTTTTATTTATTTTACATGAAGTTCTGGAATAAAAACAATGTGATGTAACAATAAAAGAGCTGTTATAATAACTGAATTTATGTTGCTTATGTAATTTAAAAATATTTGCCGTGAAATCTCTTATGACAAACCTCATGTGTCAACTAAAGCGAATAAGTTTGAAAAGGAATTGGTCTTAAAAATGAATGATTGAACATTATATATAACTTTCATCACTTCAGAATCAATATTATATATGGGACTATGGGCAGCAAATGCATTTGTAAAATGTTCCTTTCAGATACAGCTACTATATCTAGGTGGTTCTGCCCCAGGTGCCTAATGGACCCAATTGGGTTTCAGAGGGCACTTGGGGAGATTCCTGATTCCCTGACCCACAGCACGGCTGAGTCCCTGGTGGCTGTGTCAAATAATGCTGCTGCCGGGGCCCTGGATTGTGTTGTGCCTTTGCGACCTCTCACTCGTCTCCTTCGTTTCCTGAGAAGCTCCAGGGGATAAAGTGTCGGAGGAGACGTCTAGAGCGCTGCAGGAAGAAGGGGAAACACAAATCTGATCGAACACTATTAGGAGCTTATATTGAGACCTATTTAGTGGCCATAAAAGCAGCAAAGCATTCTTACTATTCCGCTTTTATCACGTCCGCAGACTGTCACCCAGCCGCCCTGTTTAGGGTGACTTGTGCTCTCCTGAGACCAGCAGAGGCCAAGGAGCCCTTCCAGGGTAGAGCTGAGGAGTTTGTCCAGTTCTTGTCAGATAAAATCACTCAGATTCGGTCGGACTTTGATTCTGGCTGGACAGAGTCCATTGAGGTGATGGCGGCAGGTCTTAGTCCTGTTATCTGGGACAAGTTTGTTCCTGTGGCCCTTGATGATGTGGACAAGGTTGTTGGTGCGATAAGTGCCACCACCTGTTTGTTGGACCCATGCCCCTCCTGCCTGGTCTTGGCCAGCCAGGAGGTGACATGCAGCTGGCTCCAGGGGGTTACAAACGCTTCTTTGAGGGAGGAGTCCTTCCCACCGGCCTTGAAGGAGGCTTTGGTGAGGACCCTCCTCAAGAGGCCTTCCCTGGACCCAGCTGTTTTGAACAACTTCTGTCCGGTCTCCAACCTCCCCTTTTTGGGGAAGGTGGTGCCCTCTCAGCTCCTGCGTACCTTGAATGAAGCTGATTATCTGGATCCTTTACAGTCTGGTTTCAGGCCCGGGTACAGCACTGAGACAGCATTGATCGCACTAATGGATGATCTGTGGCGTGCTTTGGATAGGGGTATTTCCTTTATCCTGATATTTCTTGACCTCTCAGCATCTTTCAATACCATCGACCATGGTATCTTTCTGGGGCGGTTTAGGGGGTTGGGAGTGGGAGGCACCATTCTGTGGTGGTTCTCCTCCTACCTCTCGGGCCATACCCAGTCGGTGTTGGTGGGGGGACAGAGATAGAACCTGAGAATCCTGCCTTGCAGGGTTCCTCAGGGCTTGATTCTCTCCCTTCTCCTATTTAACATATACATGAAACTGGTGGGTGAGATCATCCAATGACATGGGGTGGGGTATCATCAGTATGGTGATGATACCCAGTTGTACATCTTTGCCTCTGATCTAATTAGTGATGCCGCTGAGGTGATGTCCCGGTACCTGGAGGATGTGAGGACCTGGATGGGGACCAATAGGCTCAGACTCAACCCTGACAAAACTGAGTGGCTGTGGGCATTGCCCCCTCGTGATCCAGTTGATTATCCTTCTCTTATGCTAGGGGGAGACAAACTACTCCCCGCAGAATGGGTGAACAACTTGGGGGTACTCTTGGATCCACAGTTACAATTAGCCTATCGTCTTTCAGCTATGGCCAAGGGTGCCTATGCACAGGTTCACCTGCTGCACCAGTTGTGCCCTTTCCTGGACCGGGGGGCTCTCCTCACGATTACTCATGCCCTCGTCACCCCATGATTGGACTATTGTAATGCACTCTACATGGGGCTGCCCATGAAGAGCACTCGGAGACTTCAATTGGTGCAGAATGCGGCCGTACGAGTGATCAAGGGTGTGCCCCAGTGCATCCGTATAACACTGATCCTCCACAAGCTGCATTGGCTGCCAGTGGTCTTCCAGGTGCAATTCAAGGTGCTAGTAACAACTTTTAAAAGCCCTACATAGCTTAGGAGCGGGGTACCTTTGAGACTGCTTTCTGCTACCTTATGCCTCCCAGCGCCCAGTTAGGTCCCACAGAGTTGGCTTGCTATGGGTCCCATCAGCCAAA
>JANHGC010000996.1:185226-199110 GCA_027560395.1 Boaedon fuliginosus
TGAAAATCTACGAAAACAAATATACACATACATACACACATACATACTTACATACATACATACACACACACACCGTAAATGTAGGTAAACATTGATCTCCAAAGCAATTTCTTCCTAATTTCCTTTGCTACTTTCTCCTTCAAATAAACAACTCCAAATCCCTCTTAACATAAATATATTCTGATTCACAGAACAGATTAGCACATTCAACTGCAATATTACAATTGGTCTCTGTAGCAGCAACCATAGGCCCCTATTGTTCAGATAGGCACTTACTCTATTCCTCACTTGACCTTCTGAAGGAAAAGCAAATCATGCTGACCATTCTTATTGTTTTGGCTGCAATTTGTTGAAATTTCTTCCTAGAGTTTTCAAGACTGCAAAGAAGCTATGAATGAAATACATGCAGATTCCAAAAGACCTTGCCAGAAAGCCTTTTAGGATTTTTTTTCTTTCTTTCTTTTAATTCCACTTTAAAATGTTTGTATATTCAGGAGGGTGGAAATCATGCTGTTTAATATTCAGCCAGACCATGGAATGTATGTGAATTGGCTCTGCTCATAAAAATCTGGCCTATTGTTGGTAGAAATAAAATTCAGGAATGGTTGGTGGAACAGGGAAGCAGGGATTGACTTATTGGGTTGAAGCTTTGAAAGCACGTTGGCTGCGTTTCAGCCTCTGTGAATGCCAGAATGGTGAAGTGTAGTTTTATCTGAAAACCACTGCTAGTACAATATTGCAGGCCACTGCAACGTAGAAAGCTACCTAGAGAGCTATGACACTTGTGTGGACAAGTAGCTGTTGACAGTTCCTTTGTTCATAGGAATCTGTTTACATTCTACCAGTGACAAGATTTTATTTATTGACTTGTCATTTCCCTTTGTAGAAAGACAATTTGCAGCTTATAAAAAAATTAGATTCAATACAGTTCTCTGGCTTCATTGAACTGGTAGGGCAGCATTGTTCCTAAGCTTGTTTCACATCTGATGTCCATTTGAATATCTTTGGATCCTCCTGTTTATTTTCAGTTTTTATTATTATTATTATAATTCAAAGAACAGCATACAAAGCAAAAGAGTCTATGTTAAATTATGATTGTATAGGATTAGGGTTAGAGATTGTGTAATAAAGAAAACAAAACCCCACTAAATAAGTTACATAGACCACTAAGTGACTCAACCTACATACAGTATATCTGATGAATGTTCAATAGGATGAGACAATCATATATTCCTTCCAGTAGGTCTATATAGGTAAAAATATATATAGGTAAAAATACCAAATGGAATAGACACTTTCCATGAACTGGTTTTTTGGGTCTTTGAATGGTGGACTCATTGCCAGGGTAACTGAGCCCATACACTTTGTCGCTGGTCATTCTTGTCTTTCTTTCCACCTTTCCCATCATTAGTGCCTTACCCAGAGAGTTGAATCTTTGCATGATGAAATAGGATAATTTGAGCCTGGCTATTTGTGCCTCAAAGGATATCTTTGGGTTGATTTATTTGATGATACATTTGTTCATTTTCTGGGTTGTCCTTGGTAATCTTGGGAGTTGTCTACAAGTGTCAAGCCCCTGTCAGAGTCTAAATCTGTGGGGGAAGATGAGCTGGACCAAGAGCTGGCAGAGATTGAGAGGACAGCTCCATTGGCCTTGGAGGAAATTGGGGAAGTGCAAAGTCCATCCAAGCAAGGCTTTTCTGAATTAGTAAAGCCTGCAGACAGGGAGAGCTCAGGAGAAGAGCAAAGACTACTCCCTCCTGATCCGAGAGCAAGAAGGGAAGAGAGACCATGAGATCTAGGCAGACTGAGCCAGCTATAAGGGAGCAGAGTGTCCCGCCCCCTTTCACAAGGCACACCTGGAGACTGAAACGTAAGGAGGTGTTGGTGGGAGGGACATTTGTCCGGAACAAGTGTTGTGTTGGAATATTACTAGCAGGTGTGTTGAAACTTTACACATGGGAACTTTCTGAGTAAAGGATGCATAGAAGTTCACCCACGCAGTTCCTATTCACCTCCTGTCTATAATTGTTTCCCTTCCTGACCTTATCCCCTTCCGAAGAAAAACATGTGGCATCCTTTCCTGCCACACAATTTTCCCTATATAAAGGACTTCCTATAGCCATTCATTATCTCTCTCACTTGTATCTCAATGTGTGTTGCTATATCTCTGATGAATAAAAAACTTTGATGACATCTTGCATTTGCTGGCCTTTAATGGGGAAGGTGTCACCCTCAATATTCTAACAAATGGTAGCAGAGGATGGTTCAGTAACCCTGAACCCTGAAAGGTACATGCCAATGATTTACCCATGAAAACCAAAACACCAGAACCAGAGATAGCACCTAGTCCTTTACCTTCAGAGGAAGCAATGGCTGATTATGATGATTCATCCAGCTCTGAAGCTGAAGATTCCACAGACATTACTGAATCAGATAGCTCTGATGCTTTAGCCATCAAAAAGGCTAAATTTTATATTGAAATGGTTTTATTGATATTGATATTGGTTTTAGAGTTTTTTATTATAACATTGTATATTGTTTTGTTTTGAATGTTGTTAGCCGCTTCGTGTTCCCTTGTTAGGGAAGAAAAACTGGGAATAAATTGAATAAAATAAATAAATAAAATAAATAAATACAGTACTACTATTTGAGCTCAAATAAATTCCAAAATATCCTGCAAGCAGTAACACAAGGAAAAAAACCCTTTCCGAAAAACTTTTGGAGCTGAATATCTTTCTTTGACCTAGATTGTTCCTTTTTTACCTCACATTTTTAAATTAATATATCTATTGGTTGAATTAGTCTTTTTTTTTTAAAAAAACCCCTCAAATTTAATGAACTGATATATTAGTAAAATATTCTATTAATTGAAAATGTACAAAAGTAACAAAGTAACTTAAAATTAAGTATGTAAAATTATGTAAAAATTAAGTAAAGTGTAATTAAGAAAAAATTAACTAGCATTGTTATCTAGTTTGGGTAATGAAATGTCTACAAAAAAACAACTAAGCTCAGACAGCACCAGGTCACAAGATGGATCTATGGATGCCACTGTTGGATGCTTTTTCTCTTAGAGTCTTTGCCTTAACCTTCAACCAGATTCTGCCTTCCATCCTAAGCACCACTGTGAACCGCAAGACATCATATATGCCCAAAAGAAAACTTAATGCATCTAAAGAATCTGAGAAAGTTTTCTTCTAATATTATGGATGAGATCATTTAAATTTGACAGTGTTATGGTTGTTGTTGCGTTTCTCCTACATGGTTCTAGACTTTGTTGGTTTTGCACTGCACCTGCTTAGTGCTCCTAGTAACATTATCTATATATGATGCATCAAGGGATTTTTTTTTATTAACTGGCTTGTCTCTGAATCTGACTCTGGTGAGGGTAGAGATGAGTGTCTAGGAAAAGCTCACCCAGCCTAATGAGAACTAAAACATGAGTTCCCCATTTCTAGTTCAGAAACATATATTTCATGAAATTGTTGCTCAATTTTTAAATGGCCATTGAATGGATAGTCATGCAATACACAATTATACTAAAAGTTCTTTTGACTACATCACACATGAACCCATAAATAATGGAAGTAGGTGGAAGGAGTGTTCTGGAATAACATAAAATTAGAACCAAGCCTGGAAATCTGAAGAAACAGTTAAATGGCAGATTGTGACTATATCAAGGTTGTTGCCAAAAATATTAGACTCACAAAAATTTATTTACAAAGGGAAAATGAGTTATTCTGATTTTTTTTTAAATAAGTATGCCTTTTTCTTTGTTTGGTGTGAGAACCAAGTACAAATCTTTGCATAGCCATGAAGCTTTTCTAGTGGCTTTAGGCAATTTACTGGTTAGCTATTCTACAGGACCATTTTAAGACTAAAGCACCTTCCAAATTATTTTGAAAGTTGCAGAGGCAACATGGGGGTGATGTAAATAAAATTACAAAAGGTGCACAGCAATATTTAACTATGTAAAATTCCAAACAAATCTACTCTCGATATCTGGCTATTGAATCTTCTGTAGCCTTGTGCTCTGGCTGTTGCTGAATACAAGGTTGGCTTATAACAAAGCTGCTAACTTTCTATCATATCAAGTAACAGAGCATATGATATTGCTGCTTTGCAAGCTGAACTACTTGCCAGTATGCATGGAATGGACATGAGTTGCATAACCATTCTTCTTCCATGGTTTGTATATTTAAAGAAAAAAATAATTAAAAATATATTTAAAAAAGAAAAAGAGCAACTTACCAAAAATACATTAAAGAGGACTTAAACATTAAAGAGTATTTAAATTTGACGATAGAAATTAATGTGATTAATGTGATAGAAATTAATGATATTGGATGATAAATTGGATAATTTTTGGTAAGATACTTTCTCTTTTAAATATATTTTTAATTATTTTTTCTTTAAATATACATCTATCTTGTGTGTGAACAGAGTTAAAACCACATACAAGATGCATATTAATTAATTAAAATTATATTTGAAAAAAATTAAAAAAAAAACTTACCAAAGGCAGACACGAACCAAGCAACGAGGGCGGGTAGGCAGCAAGAGACCTGAGTTCTGTGGGAAAGGAGGCAGGTAGCTGCTTAAGACTTCTTGACCAGCAGCAGAAGCCTGTGGCTAGGCCAATCCAGTCATCATCCTTGGTGCCACGTGGCGCGAACCCCTCCGGCTGCCTTGGCTCTCAAAAGACCAGCCCTCTGGCTGCCTCGGCTCTGCTGCGGACCTCTCAAAAGATGAGCTGGGCTGCTGTGGAGGCAGCCGCCACTTTGGCGCCACGTGCCGTGAAGTACTCCAGCTGCCTCGGCTCTGCCGCGGACTGCTCAAAAAACAAGCTGGGTGGCTGTGGAGGTCTGTAGCGAGTCTGAGGCAGCCGCCACTTTGGCACCACGTGGCATGAAGCCCTGTGGCTGCCTTGGCTCTGCCGTGGACCTCTCAAAAGACAAGCTGGGCTGCTGTGGAGGTCCGTAGCGAGACCAAGGCAGCCACCATTTAAGCGCCACATGGCATGAAGCCCTGTGGCTGCCTTGTCTCTGCCACAGACCTCTCAAAAAACAAGCCGAGTGGCTGTGGAGGTCCGTGGCGAGGCCGAGGCAGCTGCCATTTTAGCGTCATGTGGCACAAAGCCCTCCAGCTGCCTCGGCTCTGCCGCGGACCTCTCAAAAGATGAGCTGGGCAGCTGTGGAGGTTCATAGCGAGGCCGAGGCAGCTGCCATTTTAGCACTACATGGCACAAAGACCTGTGGCTAAATCGGCTCTGCCGCGGACCTTTCAAAAGACCAGCGCTTGACTTGGCTTGGCTTACCTTGGAAGGCAGGTGCAGCATAGCGGGCAATCTAGGATAGCTGGCTGGTGGCATGTGGTGGGTTGTGGTGGCGAGATGATGAGTGAGAGGGGCAGGTTGAGGCGGGGCCTGCCATTTGCAGAGAGGGGAGGAGCGGGAGGAAAGGGCCAGGCAAAATCATGGCCGGGAAGGGAGGGGTGGGAGGAAAGGGCGAGGCTAGCCGGTATTCCATTCCGAACTGCAGAAAATCTAACAACCGGTTCTACCAAACCGGCTGAAACCCACCTCTGATACTAGTCAATAAAACTGCTGAGAGGCCTGAGTATCAGTTGAAATCTACATTTCATGCTTCCAGAGTCGCAGTAGATTAATAAGAATAAAAAATTAGCTGATGATAATAGTTAATGCTAATATTCACAGTCATTGATTACAGCTAGATTGGTCTCCTGTAAACTTGAGAAGCTTAAATAAAGCAGCAAATGCAGAAAATATAAAAATGCAGAAAAAATCATGCTTTTTGTCTTTTGATATACTTTTCTTCATTCTCTCTGAATATTTATTTGCTACTACAGCAATCACAGTTATGGAATTGTATGTATTTTAGTGTATAGATTCTTCATATTATAAACTGCAAAAATAATGTAAAGGAATTGGATTTACCTAAAAAAATCATTATATTTATAATCAGAATAAGATAACAATCTTAATAAAATGTGATAATTTCCCCTACTTAAAAATTACCTATTTTGAAGTTTTGTTCTTCAGGAAAATTAATTTTAAAAAGTGACAGCTCTCTTTGTGTAACACATTTGTTTTGTTGTATATAAACATTAGTGAACATGGATTCTTTGAGGAATAACAGAGACATGATTCTGCAAATATGTATGTTTTATAATTATAGAATCGTTTGTTAAAGAATCTGCAAAAATCTTATGTTCCTATATTACTGTTTTAAATTTTAATTTTACTTTATTAATAGAGTTAAAGAATATCTAAAGTACTCATCTTGTTCCCTTGTACCTTTCTTGTATCCATCATATTTTATTAACCATCTCAAAATAATAAAATTTCTTACTTCTTTCTAAATAAATGTCAAGCTGAAATCTTAGGTTGCATAGCAAAACATAACAATTAAATACACATTCAGTATACATTTAGGATGAATTTTATATATTAAGTGAAGAAGAGTAGGAAATGCCCTCTAACAGGACTAGCATATATATATATCTCCTCAGATATAAACTCTATTAAATTAAGTGGAACTCATTCCTAGGTATGCAAACTTGCATATTAATTTTATTTCAGTGAGATAATCCTATTATTTATATTATCAGTCCTTGCCAAAGAGCCTATACAAAAAGAAAAGAATGTCTGTCTGTCTGTCTGTTTCCATCCATCCATCCATCCATCCACAATCACACAAACACAAACACACACACATACTTAGGTCATGAGCTATGTAACTGACAAGTCTTTGAAAGTAAAGCTAATTTTTTTCTGACCTGACATACAACATTATTTTGATATGATCAACTGAATCCTCTTAATTCCTCATTTTATGATGCTAACACTGTCTCAAGAACATAAGAATATGCAGACATAAACATTAATACAGGACATACATCAGGCTCTTTTATATTTTTGAATGCGCCTTAAGGTACAATGCTTTTTGTATTCAAAAATTGCTCCTTAAAACTTGGTACTCTGGTTTCATTTCTAGGTCATCTGAACTATGAAACTATAAGTCAGCAGGACAATACAATACAATCTTTACCTAAATATGGAGATGCAAGTGCAAAATTATGATTGCAAGCTGCCATCAGGCTGAAAACAGCTAGAACTAACTATGGAACACACAATGTTTTGAAATAAAACTAAACAGCAGATAAAAAGAACAGAGCAATGACAGTCCCCACAATCCCCCACACAACAACAAAATATTTAATTGATCAAACCTCTTTTTTCCTCATAGTCTTCTCTCTTCTTTGTTTGACATTACTCCACTGTCCATTCACAGTTAAGCGTGCCATATCCATTTTAAAAGAAAATGCATAAAAAATAATCCACAGATCTTTTACAGCTAAAACTCTGTTAATTTTCTGATCCGCGTTCTTGCCACAAAAATTAACTCGCAGTATGATAGCTCCAAGAGCAGACATCTGATTCTTGACATTTAAAGATACAATACTGGTGAAAAATAGTGACGCTTTATTAACTGCAAACAGCTTGTGCGGGAGTCACTGTACTCCCAAAGAGTATAATCAGAACATTCAATAATTTCAGTCTTTCAACTTTGCATTTTTTTCAGAGAGTGCTAGCTATTTATTTTAAAGGAATAACAGCCAGGAACACCAACCTGGTCGCTTCATATAATTATTTCCTAAAGGCTGTTCAGATGTTTTGTATGTGACAAAAAACTGACTGTAGGTTGGTTCATAATATACAAAACGCTGTAGCATTACTAAGTGTTTAAAGGGTCTTGAGTTTTCATTACCAAAATAACATGAAGACAGATCCCAAGATTACAGAACCTAACAAATCTCTGTCCTGGGAATATCAGTCCATTGAGACTGTAATGCAAAATGAAAGCTTTACTACCTTTAGCTCCTTGTGACCCTGCTGTGCTGTTTTGTGTGCCTAGAGTGCTTTTTTAATCCCCCACAATTATTCAAGGAGCTCTTGTTCTTTTCACATATTAAGAAAGTGAACCAGTTCGTCACTGTATGAATTCATTTGAAACACTGCTTCTTAGCAACCAAAATGCAGATTTATTCATAATTTGTATTTAGATTAACTCCCACTTACAGCTTTTCGTTTGCAATCTCATCTCAGGGTGAAAAATATATATGTAACCAAGAGCAGTACAAGCAATCAAATAAACGACATATACTATACCTGAAGATATTGGCAGGACCGTTCCTGTTGACAGGTCTCTGATTTCAGTAGTGTCTGGTCCATATTCATAGAAGCTTTTTGATAAACTTCACGAGCTCTGCTTACTGTCAGAGTAGAGGACCAAGAGCTTTTTTTCATTAATTGAGCATCCAAATTTACAGGTAAGTTTGCACAGGTAGAACATTTAACATCATTATTGCTTCTGGAAGGCTTTACTGCATGTTCATTTAGAGTATTATATGCTTCCATAAAGTACTGAGAAGTAGAACGATCAGGACATCTTCCCATGGTCATTATCCCACTTGGTCCATGATAAATGCAAACATCATTATCTAGGTTGTCATCTGAGCTCCACCATCCAGACGCGTTTGACCTGGATTTTCCATCCGATCTTCTATCTTTACTTTTGCTACGTTTGCCATATCTTATACTATGCGTATCTTCTGGGCTTGCTTTACCTCCATTGATGCTGCCCTTTGATGGACCTTCAAGAGAATGAGATTTTGTGAAAAGCTTTTGAACAGAATGCACCAAGTGGCGGATCCTTCCTGGACTATCACTACGATGTTCTACAGCAGTCCTTTTGTACTGTAATGTATGGTAGCCATCTCTATTAAGAGGAAGCTGCCTTTCAAACTGGTCCAAAAGATTGGGAGGGATACGATTGCCTTTATTGGTTGTTCCATGTGGCACCAAAGCACATTCATCCTTAAGTTCTTTGTGGGAATTATAATGTCTCCGAGGAAAGGTGCTGCTAGCAATTTGATCACTGTATGGAGCCATGCATTCTCCTTGGAAAGAGTTTCTCTGAGTATAGTAAGTATGATCTGCAGGATGATGGTCCATAGGATTTAATAAATATGGCTTCCTATCTGAGTGATGTATCAGAGAGTCACATACAGGTTCACAGGCAACCCCATGATGGTGACTGCGACTGCCAGATAATCCTTTCATCATTGATGCAAAAAATGTCCCAGAGTCATCTGAATATGTGCACGTATTTTACTGATAGATCCCCAAGAAATCCCTAGAAAAATGGAGAACAAAAATGTGAAATGATGTAATAACATGCATATTTGATTTTTCTTTATTGTATTAAAACATTCGAGGCATATTAAATTAATTCCTACTGAAAATCAGTGTGATTAAGTTTATCATAGCTAACTTTCATTACAATGGAAATTAAACGCAATGAATATTCTGGATCCAAATTAAAAAATATATGGATGCTGTGAAAATTCTTTAAGAAGTCATGCTACAATAGGATATGTTAAAAGACACATACCTCTTCTGATATATTTGGAATTTGTAGCAGTACTCATTGAAGCACAGTGGTAGGTACTACAAGTAGACCTTGACTTACAATTATTCATTTAATGATAATTCAAACTTACAATGGTAATTTAAAAGTGAAACTAGACTATCACAGCATCCCTGCAATCATATGATCAAAATTTGGGTGCTTGGCAACTGGCATGTATTTATGATGGTTGCAGCATCCAAGTAAAATCAATAGCGGAAGCTATATTTGCTTAATGACTGTGCAATTCACTTAACAACCATGGCAAAAAGGTTGTAAAATTGGGTGTGACTGACTTAACAACTGCATTGTTCAACAAATAAAATTCCTGTTCCAATTGTAATAAGTTGAGGACTACCTCAACTTATATTGGTCACATATATAACTATTAAACTGTAAACCTGTATATTAGTCACGTATAACTATTAAACTACAGTAAATGAAGAATAGTTCTGTTCCTAAGGAAATAGTATATAAGAGTAGTATGTAGATTATGGATTGATATAACAATACTTAAAACAATCAGTACTATTGTGTGTGGTTGAATCTATCTTCCTTTATCTAAGACCACATAACTTGAATGCATGGAACAAATCACAAAATAGAAAAAGGAGTTATTTGGCTATGGGATGTCTCAATTTCCGGTCACATGGATGCATTTGTCAATGTCAAGATTCAGAGAACTCTAAAATCCTTAAAAATTAAACAATTATATATTTAAAACAGTAGGTTTTGTGTAGGGGTTAAGGCACCAGGTTAGTAAACAAGAGGCCAGTTCTAGTCTTGCCTTAGGCATCAAAGTTGTCTTGGTGACTTGAGGCCAATCACTCTCTCTCAGCCGAACCCACCTCACTGGATGGATATTATGGGGAAAGTAGGAGGAAGAAGGAATATTATGTACTGTTTGTTCACTGCCTAACCCTAACCTATAAAGTAATAAAGTAAACATGTTCCAGTAGGTATTGTTGAGATAATATATCAGAAAACAAATTCTACATTTTGAAATATACATAATTAAAGTTCAAAATAAATATAAATTAGACATATTGCATATTCAGATGAGAAATAAAATTTCATTTGATAACATGGCTGAGGAGATAAATTAGAAGCAGCTCAAAGGGATTTATTTCAGTCTTTAATATTCAGTATGTGGTCCTTTTATTCTTTTCAGTCTCTCACACCTGCTTTTGACAAGACGTATTGCCAGTATTCTAAAAGCATGTATTTCAGTGTAAAATAAATAGCATTTTGAGTAGTCAATCAAATGGAACACAATAGTTTATTTAAAGATGAGGATGGTTTTAAAAGCATTTAAGAGCAACTCAGCAAGTATCAAGTATTTTCAGTTACATAATGTTTATGGTTTCTGACAGTTCTTTGTAATATTTTTCAGTTTTGCCAACAATTTTGCAAACATGATCTACTATGCTATGTAAGAGTCTTGTAAAAACGTCTTTACTGTAGTTTCTTGGTTATAGAGTATGAATACCTGTGAATTATATTCAGAACTGTTACCAAATGTAAGAAATCTTTCATTTGTAGAATGTATGTGAATTAAAAGGTATAGGAATAATAATTCTTGCTAAAAGTTCCCCTCCTCCCACAGTAATCAGAACCATTCTCTCTATATTCCTGAGTAAGTGTAAGTAATATGGAGGTTGAGGACTGCTAGAAGAATGGGAAGTCCCCTTTTATGTTCAGTGAGTAAAACCATTATGTTCAAGGAGCTTTGTTCAATATAACTCTGTAACTAACCTTGTGAGTGAAACCAAGAAGTTTTTTAATTTCTCTGATTAAGATAGGAAGAAATAAATGTGGATATAAAGCTCATCCGTATCTACACTTATAACAGCGATATGTATGCCCAGCACTGACTACATGTCATGTGCACATTTATAGCATGCAAAATGAAATGCCTAAGGTGGTTATTGAATGTTGTTGCCTGAATGCATTCCATCTCTCATGGATGTACGGTACAAAGAAAGAAATCCCGCTCTCCAAATATTTCTGAACTACAACACACAGCACACAAACCCTATTGGCTTAAGCAACATTTAGCAGAATGTAGACAAAAAATATGACATAGCCCAGAAATTAAAGGCATAATTTAAGAAAAAAAGGAAACAAAAGTAGAACCAGGTTATACAAATGCTATCCTCTATAACATTTCCATATTTTTCTTGCAAATCATCCTTATATCCACCACATCCATAAACCTTTTCTTTGCTTTTTGTTTTCTGAGAATCTTGCCAATTCCATTCAACACGGCTTTCTCAGTCTTCCTTTTCATTCCTCCTTATCTGTTTGTTTGGTAATTTAGTCCTTATTTATTTTATTATATTGGACACATAATATTGAAGAGCATTTGTACGAATACCAGGGAACAGTCAAGAAAACAGTCAAAATAATCTAAAGATTATCAAACAAATCAACCAGAGTTCTCATTTAAGGCATAAATGTCTAGGCTCAAGTTATCTTATTTCAGACACAATATGCAAAAACCTAACCCTCTAGAGAAAGCTCTAATTCTGTGAAACATGGAAGGAGAAAGATCAGCAACAAGGTGAATGGACTTCCTTCCTTCCTTCCTTCCTTCCTTCCTTCCTTCCTTCCTTCCTTCCTTCCTTCCTTGTGACAATTAATCATTCTTTGGCCTGATATAGCAATAATGCAAAATCATTGTATAATATTATAAGAAAAAAGATGTGATAAACACTTTGGGATATATTCAGTTTTGTTTAAACCACATTGCCATGACCTCCAACCTCACAAAACTATTATTCATCCTGTGAGTTCACTAAAGCAGTATCAATTCAATTGTAACCCAAATTAAAATATTGGTATAATAAACATCATTTTAGTTTTTCAAATCTGGATAGAATCTGAAAAGAAAAGTTGGGGAATATTTAAGGTTCTAGTAATTATGATACCTCATTATTTTGATGGGCTCAAATTAAGCTGTACTATGTAGAAGTTTACAACATATAAATTAAGATATATTTATATCATAAATGGATGTATCTATATCATTGCCTTTTCTAATAGTTAAACTGTGAGTTCCTGATTTTTGTATCATTTATTGCTTTTTAATATTGCAACCTTCTTCATACATGGCACCTTCCAGACATAGATGTGTATAATAAGAGCACCGTTTCTTCTGAACTGGTAATATGGCAGCTGTAGTTCAATATATGTAATTTAGGAACACATTGTGGGAAAGAAAGAACTAATTCCAAGGCCACCTAAATTTTTGTGAAATTACTGAGAACATGGATTATTTTTGTCATTATGTGGAAAACAGATGAACAGCTAAATATATAATCTATTCACTTACAAACATGAGCTAAAGATGAGCCACTGCCCACACAGCTCAATGTGAATGGGAAGAATAAAACATATAATCTGAGTAAACTATGAAGAAAATTATGCCATATTGATTCTTTAACAACTATTCACACAACCAGAATTGTATGAATTATCAAAAAGTGAACATTATGTTAAAATCAAGATATATAGGTGTATATATATATGCTCCCAGAAGCACAAAGCAGAAGGTACCCTGAAGACCAGCCTGAGGTACCATCCTGAAGATGATGAGTGTGACCTCGTCGAAACATCGCCAATATACTTCCAATTTTATGCAGCAGAAAACCCGAATAACCAAAGACTTACACACACACACACACACATAAAGAGAAAATGGGTACTAAACTTATAATTTGAATCTAATTTTTAAATTATTATTTATATTTTTATATATTTAATATAATATTAAAAATATCAAAATCACAATGTTTAATGATTATAATATAAATACATCTTAAAAGATTACTACTTGGTACCCATTTCTCAAATTAATTTTATTTTAAAAATTCTCTTTTATCCTTCATCACCCTTTTTTCTTCTTAATAGGTCTGTTCCCTTCCTTTCCCCCTCCTGTTCCTTCTCCCGTTGACTCCCTCCCTTTTTATTTTCTTTATTTTCTTTGTCTAGCCTTGTCCCAGATTTTCTAGATTTTTTGCTACTTATCTCCATTCTTAGTCCATCTTGGTCTTCTTTCTGATCTTTTGTAATATTTTAATGTCTGTATTTCCAAAGTCTTTTTTATTTCGCAAGAAATAGTCTCTAATGTCTTCTTTTCATCCCGTCTTTTCCATCACCATTTTATCATTTACACCGCACCCCTCTCTTTGTTCTCCCTTTTCCTCCTGGCTACTTGCCTCTTGTTGTTCTATTTGGCAGAGTCCCGCCTCAATTTTTCTCAAATATTCCAATACTGTTTTAAGAGTGTCTTTAATATCCTCACCAATCTTTTGGGCTTCACCAATTTCTTGAAGTATTGTGGCGCAGCTGTTTCTTATCTCCTTAGACTCCTCATGGACTTCTTGTT
>JANHGC010000996.1:209870-219903 GCA_027560395.1 Boaedon fuliginosus
ATTTGACCCTGATGGGCCCCCAGCAGAGAAGAATTTCAGGGGTTTCCATGGAGATGCATGGAAACACACCTGATCTCGCTGCCAGCCCAGCCACTTTCAAACTGTCTTCATAGGACTTAGTTTTGAGTTTCTAGCTATCTTCACAGGTTCTTCTCTAAAATGGTTGCAGTTTGTCTGAATCCTTTCTGAAGTGTAATGCCTCAAACCAGACATAATATTCAAAAGACCTGCTCTAAATGATGGAATTGTCTGATTTTTGTGTCTAGTATAGTAACTCTCTGTAGTCCGTGTATAGTTCTTGGCAAAGCAGTGGCTCTGCATAGGTGACTGGATTTAACCGCACAGAAAACTTATACTTGGGAAATTGTATGCATAATTGCCAGTGAAATGTTGGTGCTTGTTAAGATTTTTCTTAATATGGTACAGTACACAAAACTATTTATTTTTATCCCCACAAAATGATTCCACTTTACAACGTTAAACTTTGATCTTACTCTGCTCTCTTGTTGTTGCTGTAAGTTTAGAACTATTTCTATTCTTAAATTTCTCTTTGTTCCATTTCTGTGTTTGTACGCCTGTATATTCTTAACTATTTCTTAGACCTTTAAATCGTTTCTTTCCCCCCAGGTGTTCAGCTTTTGTAGCCAATCTCAGTCCATTTGTAGGTGAAAATCCTTTGCATTCCTTTACAGATTTGTGAATGGACTTTTCTCTTCCTCCAGCACTCATAGTTCTGGAACTGGCTTGTAGAACTCTGCAGTTGGGCTGCTGAGTGGAGTGGATTTGGTTTGATTTGCAGGCTTGCTTGGGTTTGTGGACTCTAGGCTCTTTTCTTCTCCTATTCCACAGTGGTCCTTGCAGCTCAATGAATTGAAATTTTCTCTTGCCATTTAAAGGCTATTCCTGTTTTTGGATGCAAGTTTCTCTTTCCCATATCTCTGCTAACTTCCAGGCTTGACTCTTTTCTTGATGCACCCATGCAGAGATGTTTGCTTTCAGTTCCCTTTTTATAAAACAATTTTTCCAAATTAGGAGAGGGTGGAGCTGCTTCAACCCTCCTTCCCAGGGAGCACCAAATTGGAACTCAGAAGAGAAAAATACCAGGTGGTCAGTTCACTGTTCCACAGTACTTTTAACACCACTTGCTATACTATTAGCTATATTAGTGAAGGCCTAGCATAGACTAGAAGCCTGTATAGAATGGATTGCCATAGGTCATCACAAAATTTGCACTCTTGCTGTATGTTAATTAGTGTCTTCCATGTATGACTAATGAGAGAACATTGCGAATGCTGAGAAATGATAGCGTTGCTAAGGAATCTGTGGAATCAGCCAACACGGTTGCTATGTTAACGCTGTTTTCTACTATTGCTTCCACTATGCTTTTTACCCTGTTGTTAGAATATCTCAGGATATCTCAGGATGTAGAATCTTAGAAATGGCCACAAATGTAGGTAGTAGTCAAATGCTCAAAATTCAGTCATGTTACTACAGGGGTGTGCACTGGAACTTCAGAACCGGGTCATAAGTACCTTTGTGGGGAGGTCTATCCTAACCTCAAATGTTCACAAGTTGAGTACTACCTGTACCTTAGATAACTAGTACAACAAATGTGTGAGACTAACTAGTTACTAAAAGTTGAAAAACAATCTGTGAAAAAACCTAAGTAACACAAAGTGGAGAGCCTATTACATGAATGTCCAGAAGATTTCGATCTTTTAGGATAATCCCAGTGATTTCAACAAAACCAAATAGTATTTTCAAAGAAGATTAAATAAAGTGGGTCCTTGCCTTTAAGCCACAAGTACAAACATTTGCCAAAAATAATTGCCTATTTTACTGATATTATTTCCTTCATTTTCAAATAAATACAGCATAGAAAGTTACCACTTACAGCATATAAGACACTGACAACGCAGGATAAGTATTTGTCGATGTTATGGCTTTCCCAACTGTAATATTCATCTATGAAATCTTGACCATCAAAACAGCAAGGAAAGAAAAATCTATAACTCTGAATTGTGATGCTAAAGAAGATTACTGAGAAGATATGATTGTAGGAACAACCCAATACTAGATGAAATAAAACATGATTTATCACTCTGAACTACTAATACAAAAAAATATCTAAAGCTTAAATGCTTTGTACATAAAATGAATACCAAGAGTTATTGGAGAAGGCCTGATGATTGATGAAAATCATAGGAAACTGAATAAAGGCCAACAGAAGACAAGGTAACTGGATACTATTCCTGATGAGTTTACAAGAATTCAAAGAAACAGTTACTGACAGACAAGCTTGTTGAAGTGATGTCCATTGGATCATGAAGAATCAGACCTGACTGGATAACAACAGATCTTTTTTGTATGAAATAAAGATATAAGAAAATGGCTTCTTTGTACTGATAGTTGTTCTTGGAGTAAAAGTACAAAAGAAGGTATACCAGTAATCCTTGACTTACAACCACAATTGAGCCCCAAATTTGTATTGCTAAGCAAGGCTGTTGTTAAGTGAATTTTGCCCTATTTTATGACCTTTTTTGCCACAGTAGTTAAGCAAATCACTGCAATTATTGTCTTCTTGTGAATCTGGTTTCCCCCGTTGCCTTTGCTTGTTGGAAGCTGGCTGGGAAAATTAGAAATGGTGATCATTATGAACTTGGGACAGTGCAACTGTCATTAATACATGCCAGTTGCCAAGTGCCTGAATTCTTGTCACATGACCAAGGGGATGCTGCAACGATCATATGAAATCCAATCATGAATCACTTTCAGAGCTGTTGAAGCTTAGAACAGTTGTTGTAAATGAACATTGGGGATGAGAATGCAAGGTTTCTCTACCTCAGCAACATCGGTTGTATGGATTTCAACTCCCTGAATTCTCCAAGACTGAGGGGAGCAATTAAGATTGCTATCATTAGATATATTGCTCCTCTATAAATACATTCTGCAATCTTTTCTCCAAATGTGTCATATAATCTCTAGTAGCTGAGTTTGAGGATAACTGAAATTAATTTATGTAACATTGATATCATAAATATGACTCGCAAAAAATTATTACCAGGTTAATTTCTTTAATCAAGCAAGTTAATTTTTTAAGAGTAGATCATAGAAAGATAAGCATCAGTACAGATAATGGAATCTTTTAAGGATTTAAAATAATTCCCAAACAACCATAGTATAAACATCAGTATCATTATGTATATCATTAATCAAACAGATTAATCCATAGAAATAATTTCACACAATATTCCAGTTTTTCTCTTTATTTTATTTAACTTAAATGTCATGGAAAACACTATTTGTTTCTCAAGCTTCCAGTGATTCAACTGGTTTATGACTCTTAATTGCTTTATATTCCATAACAAATTCTCATCAAACCTTAGTGGAACAAAAAAAGAACGTAGATGGGAGGAAGGCATGTTTGCAAGATCTGAAATAAGGATTGGGGGAGACATTATTCTTTTTCTCAAATATTGCTTTTTATTACTTGTAGAGATCACATTATGAGCACAAATGTTTGCAAACCTATCATCTCTTGCTCTATGGATATACTATAGATACAAGAGGCCATCACTCTTAGACCTTTTCCCTGAAATAATGGTTAATTAGGCTAGAGAGAAAGGTTATATGACATATCTCAGATAACATTGGAACCTTGTCATATAATGAAATAATTCTAGTTCACATATTTCAATTTCATGGGGGAAAACCTGAGTATTGTAAGCTGCTGTTTTTGGTCTTGTTCTCCAAAATACACTGAAAACTCAAAGCTTCAAAGTTGTTTCCACTTATAGTAGCTAGATACTTGGAGATATTAAGATACAAACCAAAACCTAGGTATTTTAGTTAATTTGGACCTCTGGTTCAAAATGGAGTTTATTGAGCCACTTTCTATTAAGAGTCTAGAGTTTTCTGATTTCAAATTATACAATAATGAATATGTTATTATATATAAATAATACAGGTAATACTTTCTTAATGACAGTAATTGAGACAGGAAACATCATCATTAACTGGCATGAATTTAAGTAAAAAAAACATATGGCTACACAGCTTGGCAATGGTAGTTCTAGCAATCCTGGTTGCCATTGTTTAAGCTTGGCATCTGCAACTGGTTAAGTGAGGACTTCGTATAGATTACAACTTGTGACTTTCTGTTAGCTTCCTCAATGGGTTTGCTAATTTGCTTGTTAGAAGCCAGCAGAGAAGGTCACAAATTGTGGTTTCATGATGTTAAGATGCTACAACATTGTAATTGCAGTGTTGTAGCATATTAGACCTGGATTGCAATTACGTGACCACAGGAATACTGCAACAGCTGTAAGTATTAGGACCAATCATAATTACCCCTTGTTCTGTGCCATTGTAAGTTTGAATGGATGTGGAATGAGTAGCCATTAAATGAGGAGGAAAGGAGAGGAGTATTTTTACTCTGCTAGTTGTTGATGACTAGAGGGGACAGCACTCATCTCTGATTCAAGGACATGAGCCACGATTGTCAGATAATGTTTCCACAGTAATGTGGCCAGCATGATATCATGAAGTTGTCCAGAACTTATTCACAAGTCCAGAAGTAAAACGAACATTTTTCATACAGTTCACTTTTCCATTTCCTATCATTACTTATTGTCCTGTCTGAAGCCAAGCAGACCCAAGGGCACAGAAAGGTGCTTGCAAACTTTACTGTAAGTTTTATGAAGTAAATAAACAAAGGAAATCTAGATGCAAATACCATGCTCATACAGTAGAGAAACAAGCCCACCAAATTTAGCAAATTTGCCTTAAAAGAAATCCAATCCAAACCTGTGGCCCTAAGAGAGGTCAAGTGAAGTCCAAGGGTCCAAATAATGTAGAAAGTTCACCTGTCAGTTTAGGTCCAAAGTCAAAGTCACAGGATTTCAAGTTGGGAGTTCAGGCCCACAGAGTCTGAATTAACAAATGGTTATTGCCAACGGAAGGGGTTGAGCACATTGCTCTTCCTAATTAAAAGCAGCCCAAGGTTGATCATTTGGAAAGAGTGAGAGTCCTTTCTTGCAAGGAGACTTTGCTCTGCTCTCCTTTTGTACTGGAATGGGGTGGCAGCACAGACTCCTCAACGCGAGAGACTGGTGGCAGCTGTGGCTCTGGTTTCAAAACAGCTTCTCTACTTGCAGCTCCTTGGGCAGTAGGTCATTTGGCAACTCTGAAACTGGCTGCTCATTGTTGGTCTTCTCATCCAAATTTGAGCTTACCTCAATACTCATAACAACATAAAAATCCTGGAAGCCAAGTTATTATGCCTTTCATCTTTTTTTTAGAATATATATTTTTAATTTTTTCCAGGTTAAAAACAATATATCATGTATCCAAGCGGTCATCTGGGTTACATTCATAATTCCACTCTTATTTCCTTCAGTTTCTTTACATAATATTATCACACTCCATATCAGCCAAACAGAAAAAAAAATAAAGAGGAAAAGAGAAGAAAGAAAAAGAATAGATAATATACAATGTAAAGAAGAAGAAAAAACACAATCAACTCCTAATCACCTTTTATGTATTAAAACCTATCTTCATCTTCTATTTCCCCCACTTTAAATTTTAAATATACAATGTATATTGTAAATATGTACATTAAAATTCTTTTTATTACATCATCATCTTCAATTCATTTAATTCTAAAATCTTTAATACTTAAAGCCCTCCTCCATAATATCTTAAAATATCTTTAATACATTTCATTAAAACCATATCCCACGATTACGATTTTTTAAAAAGATATTCAGAGTTTATAAAATACCTAACATATATCATAGTCACATATAAGAAGACAAGTTGGTACATATTGCAAATTTATCCTAATTTCCTTTTAACCTTCATCTCTTCTTTTTTTCCTTGGAAGGTCTGTTCCTCTCTTTGTCCCCTCTTGCTTTTCCATTTCTCTCCCGCTCCGGTTCCCATTGCTTCTATTTTCTTTATCGTCTTTCTCCACCCCTCTTCGTTGTTTCCTCACTCCTTTGCCGTGAATCTCCTTTGAACCTCCTTGACAATCTTTTTGTCCCTTTTCTTGTTGTGTCTTAATTCCGATGTTCTCACAGTCCTTTTTATTGCATAGAAAGTAGGTGCATATGTCTCCCTTCTCTTTCCATAGGTTCTCCACCATCTTTTTCTCTGCGCTGTTCTCTATGCTCCATTCTCCTCCCACTTTCTCCTCCTTTCCACGCATTGTTTGTGTCATTTATCCCATTGTTGTTTCTATTTTCTCTACCTTTCCAAGCATTTTAGTCATAAGCTCTTTAAATTCAGCACCCATCTTTCGCATTTCCTCCACATTTTCAGTCATTGAGGAACAATGCTCTTTCATTGTGGCAAATTCCAACTGGGTATCAGGCTCCATTTTAAAACACATAGTTTTTTCCCCACCATTATTTTTAAAGGTTTTCCAAGCAACGCTCACCAGGATCGCCTCTGGACTGAGGAGAGTGCAGCAGGAACAGTATCTCCTTGTATATAGTAGGTTGCCTCCCTTAAGATTCGCCATAACATGCTGTTTGCAACTTTTATTTTAAATTTAAGTTTATCTTGGGGCTTCCAGCATTTTAGAGTCTTGCCTCACACAGATTAACTTCTGCCTGGATTCCATCTTCTTCCTCCAGCCTTTCTTTCACCGGGATGGTTTCAACTAATTGGGCACCATTTTGGGTACCGTCCTGGTTGATCCTCCACTAGAGTTCATGGTGACTAGGGAAGGGATTTGCATATCCCCTCAACCCTCCTCACCGGACTCCTTTGCTTGTTTCCCCTCTGGGGAGACTTAGGCCCCCCTACGGGCCCTCGGACTGGCAGGCCTGAGACAAAACCATGGAGCTCGCGTGTTTCGCCCCAGAGTCACCGGAAGCCAAACCTTATGTCTTTCATCTTGTTCATTCTTGAAACAACCATTAAAGCTGATGCTATCTGCATAAGATGTGACTATGACATTAATTCTATATAGCATAAATACATATTTTCTTATTTCACTGGAACAGCATGGGTAAAAGCAAACATATAGGCCTAGGCATTTCTTAGAGCATCATATCAGTATGATGACAAATGCATCAATGACTTTATTCTAGAAAGATGCAGTTATGTAGTTTGTATCAAAATGCAACTCAATAATACATGTTATGTTATCTCTTAAGGTATCTGTCATTGTCGGCTACCCAACCGATACCCATCATCACAGCCATTTCTGTACTATTCAGGCCATGTATGAATCAGCCAATAACCTTGTTCTATAACAAGCTTAACTGGGTCAATGAGTGGAAGGAAGTTAATGTATGTTGTGGGAATACCAATAAAAAGTTATTTGATTCATCAACCATCCCTAGTGGGGTTAAATTGAATCAAATAGGCCCAGTCATGCATAAGATTAAACTAACTCCACCCAATCATCTATGAGTCAACAGATTTAGTTTGCATACCTAGTCCACTAAGAAAAACAATAGAGAAAAAGTGTAGTTGAAAAGCTCTTAATTATCAGTAGTAGAGTCCTGGCAACTACCAAACATGTTTTTACAATACCCATCAGCTTTAGAGGAAAGAAACCATCCCATTGTCAGGATACAATGATAGCAAATGGGAAAAAAATCTCAGGAGAACCTCTTGTGCCTAAGTCACTGAGGCGACCTTCACTCTCATATGGTCATGTCCGTCCCCAAAGGTAAGCAACCACCACCATTTTAAAGAACAAATTCATCCCCTGGGATATTACTGGGAATCACACCAATGGCATCTAATTTTCCCTGGGAAAATTGCATTATTTTATAGATTTTATAGCACACTGACTTTAGCAGCCAGATACCATGTCATCTATTTTTTAAAAATCCAAAACATCTATGCCTCATTCCCAGAGAAGCTACACTAGTTTATGCATTTAGAAGAATGAAGACATCAACAGTTAATACCTCTCCACTGTGAGTCTACTGTCTTGACCAAAGAGCTTTTGTTGTGGCTAAATGGAGTTCTTCCCTTTGCTTTTGGGTTTTGAAGCTGTCTGATTTTAGGCTGTTGGTAAAACTGACATTTCTATCCTGACAAACTGCTCTCATCTTAACTCTCAATGCAATTCAAGATCAAATAACATTTTCTCTCTCTACATGTCTACAATTGTATGTCTTGCTTCAAAAGCTGCTTGATTATGTATATCTACAAACTGCCAAAACTATTTGGGGTCATGTGGAACTGATCTGAGACAGAGATAGGTTTGCTTAAAAAGAGGGAATTTGGAGGTATACAGGAGTAAGTGGGAACTATTGGTAGATCTCGAACCTATGATATTTTACATTGAGTCAGCAAATAAAACAGCAGAAGATGCTTTCACAGACATCATTTAGGAAGTTGGATCAGACTGAGTACTTTTAGTATTTATTATTGTTTATAACATGTTTTAAAGTGTCCCTCTTCCCACCTCACTGGAGAGATTACTTGGTTGAGAAAAATGTGAATCAAAAACAATATCCACTGCTAATGAGGCAAACCACCATATATATTGAACATTGAATCCAGGACTTTTTTTATTATTCAAAATGATGTAATCATGAGCTATACAAAACAGATAATTATGAAGTAGATGAGGTATAATCACAACCATAACATTTCAATGTTTGGGAATTTCCATCTTTGTATCATTTAGTCTTTAAATTAAGAGCTATTCAACAACTTTCTGGAAACACTCTTCAGGATACTGTTAACAAGCATCTGCTCTTTTCTATTTCCTTTTAAAGTTAGTTATATACCATAAATATGCTTCTATGAGTCATTTACTTAACCAAACAGCTGTCTCCTAATTAGCAAAATGGTCTTCATTTTAAATCATAAGATAAATGAACTTGCAAAAGGCTGAAATGCATTTGCATCAAAACAGTAATCTATAAAGGTCAATATTCTATTTGGATTTTTGTTCCAATGAGCAACTAACCTTGTCTATTGTCTGTGAGCCAAACAATTTTCTACCGTGCAAGATGATCCTAACAAGTGCTTACAGTTTTATAGAGCTAGTAACACTAATTAAAATATACAGTGATACAATTCTTTTGTCTCTAAGGAATGTTTGTATGGTGAAATGATTTTTAAAAAGGAAAAACATAGAAGCTATACAATAATGCCTGGGGCTCTTTCTTCCTTTCTTGTAAATTGCATGTGTTTCAATCCAATCAGTATTTTAAGTGGCTTACATTATTTTAAAAAATAAGCATATTCAATATAACAAGAAAACAAACAATCCAAGCATCCAAGAAATAACAAATCATACACAAATCTATAATAACTGGGTTTTATAGACTTTCCACAAAAGAATAGGAAATGGTTAGTGTTAAGATCTCATTCTTTGCTCCACAATAAATGTATCTAAAGGAATCAGTATAATTGTCTTTTGGAAGCATTGGAAAAATAGAAACAGAATTAGTCACTGTTAATTTTGTTTATCTTTCATTAAATATAAGTATGGCTCATGTACAGGAAAAGAAGATCAAGGTCATATCACCCTGATATTGAAAGATATGCATTGCCTTTTGGGCTCAGTTTAAGGAGTTGATTTTGACCTCTGAAGATATAAACAGCTTATTGCCTGGTTATCCAAGGAACTGCTTAAGTTGCTATGAGACTGACCACTTACTTTGTTTTACAGAATGTTTTTTGTGGTCATTGTCTCTCAGAGAAACTTGAATAATGGCTTTTCCTTGTAGTGCTCAAAAAAGTGCTTTCTTAGAGATAACATTGGCCCTTACTCTCTAGGCTTAATGCCCAACCTTCAAATTGATTTTAAAAATTAAAGTTATAATCTTTCAATATATTTCATTAATGATTTTAATATTTCTTAAAAGTTTCAATATGGAGCTTCAGTTTGAAAACTGCACATTTATTTATTTATTTATTTATTTATTTATTTACCTACTTACTTACTTACTTACTTACTTACTTACTTACTTACTTACTTATTTAGATTTATACCCTGCTTCTCTTCCCCGGTCAAGGGGAACTCGAAGTGGCTTACAACAATTAAAAACAGTAC
>JANHGC010001006.1:63045-73530 GCA_027560395.1 Boaedon fuliginosus
TTTTATGCCGCCCAACTCCCGAAGGACTCTGGCCGGCTTACAACATGGATAGCAATAGCACTCAGATTTTTATATATCCTGCTTATGAGAGCTTTGCAACCCTCCCCAAGTGGTTACAGAGTCAGCCAATTGCCCCCCCAACAATCTGGCTCCTCATTTTAATGACCTTTAGAAGGATGGAAGGCGGAGTCAACCTTGACCCTGGTGAGATTCCATCTGACAACCTGCTGAACAAGTCAGCAGAAAGAGGCTGCAGGGCTGCATTTCACCGACCTTAGAAAGGATGCGAGGCTGAGTCAACCTTTTAGCCACCAGTCCCCCAGTCGTCTTTATCCCCCAATCTTTGTTCTATTCATTTATCACAGCTGACTCTTTTAGTTAACACATTTAACTATTAATTAAACACTCATTCTGGGAGAAATGGAGCGTGTGGGTACGGGATCAGCTTCCTTTGTTAATTCTTTTGTTTACTGGTTCTGCTGAATTGCAGATCTGGGCAGGCCTTAATCGGCCTCCCTTAATCTGCCCAGTTGCCCTTCGCCTCTAAGCCCACAGCAAGGCAGCTGGTGCCACGGAGGGGACCCTGTTAAACTGTGCTTGGCTGCAGCCTCCGAGTCGCTAACCCAGAAGGGCAGATGTCCTTGCTGGATGGAGATGCACGGATGTTGCCCCGGTAGGAGAGGCAGTCCTGTCTCCGGCCAGTTGCTCCATGCGCCTGTCATCTCCGCTGGAGGCGTCGAGGTAAATAGAAATCGGGGCCGTGCATCGCGGGAAAACATCGTGGGGCTTGTTTCGTTCTGGATGAAGGTTTTGAATAAAGGTCTTTTATTAAAGCCAACGGTGTCGTGGTGCAGTTAAAGTCGGAGAACCATCCTTTGGTTTTCAAAAGCTGAGGTGGCTCGCTCACCCTTGGGCCTCTTCTGAGGTTGTCTTGCCGGGAAGCTCTTCCCGGGACTTTTGAGCGTGCCCAAACGATGTAACCAGAGACTCCCCGGATTCAAAACAAAACAAAGCATGTGTGTCTACAGTGGAAAAAAAAATGAAAGTTGGTTATATCATCGTCCCAACCTCTTGGTAAACCTTTCCAGTTTAGAGACAGGCCTGTCCCCCGGGGCTTCATCCTGAGAAGCCTGCAGGGACCTGGAGTAGATGAACGTTAGACATGCGTCTGAACCTTCCCCAGTGGATCCGGCCACGAAACCCTAGCACTCTCGAAAAGTCCAACCTGTAACATCAATGAGCCTCGGTGGCGCAGGGGTTAAAAGCAGCCCTGCAGCCTAGCTCTGCAGATCGAATCTCACCAGGCTCAAGGTTGACTCAGCCTTCCATCCTTCTAAAGGTCCCTCCCGGCTCTGCTACTCTCTCTCTCTCTCTCTCTCTCTCTCTCTCTCTCTCTCTCTCTCTCTGAATCAACGAGGTCTCCTGCTTGAGCAAGGGGGGTTGGACTACAAGACCTCCCGTGTCTGTCTCTCCCAGCTCTGTTATTATACATTCCGGCCAGTCAATAAATGTCACCGTAATCTCTATAGAAATTAGACAAGCTTCTCTCTTCTCCCTGGAGGACGTAAGTATTCTTCTCTCACCAACGGCAACCGGTTCTTGAAAATGTTGCACGTCAAAAACAAAACGCTGTTTGTGGAAAGGGGGCAAGCAGCTGGCAGTGCCTTTTGTTTATGAAGTGTATAAGCTGCCCCGAACGGTTTAGAAAAGACAACCCCCCCCAAAAAAAATTTATTTTTATTTTTGTTTTTTTACAAAAGCTGACCGAATCGGTTCGCAAGCACTAGCCGACCTTAACAAACGGTTCACCCAAACCAGGGCGAACCGGTAGAAACCCAACCCCCATGGCTGACCCCCCTCTTCTTTGTGGCAGCCCCTCAAATATCGGAACACTGCTATTATGTCACCCCTAGTCCTTCTTTTCACTAGACTCGAGACGCTCAGTTGATGTCGCGATTTGTGTGAGCTGGACTGCAAGGGATGCAAGCATGCTGCTGCTAATGATTGCTTTAACAGCTGACTAAAAGTAGGACAGAGTTTGGGGTTGCCATCTTTGGATCCCTTTGGAATTTGCTCCCGGCGGATATTAGGACCATCCTGAATTTGCCCACCTTCTGTAAGGCTGTTAAAACTGGGTTGTGTCGGAAGGCTTGGGGTTAAGATCTTCTTCCCCCTTGTTATGGTTGTTTTGGTTGAGTGTATGAGTTTGAATGGGTAAGATTTTATTGTTAGGGCACAGTATTGTTGTTGTACGCCGCCTCGAGTTCCCCGTTGGGGAAGAGAGGCGGGATATAAATCTAACAAACAAACAAACAAACAAACAAATAAATAAATAAATAAATGTTGAGAGAGACTAATTCCAAGAGTGAATGTCCCTCTCATGCCACACATACGGGAAATGGTTATTCTGGTCATAGCTTGGGATCTCCCTTAGATCTCACAATATTTTACCAAATGTCTGTCAATTAAATTGGGCAAAGTTATGTAGGACTCTGCAGGTGTGAAAGGCTTAAATAGAAAGATACATAAATTTAAGATGTATGTATGTATGTATGTATGTATGTATGTATGTATGTATGTATGTATGTATGTATGTATATCAGGCTGTTTTAGGTTGAATTGCTATGTAAAAAAATGTTCTCTGTGATTGAAACCTGCTATGAAGATTTTTTTTTAGCAATATATGATTAAATGACAAATGTAGAGTTATTTGGCATACTGAGTTTTTCCTCAGAAGAACTTAGATCATCAAGTCATCTTGAACTTTGGGCTATTGGACATATAAATCACTAGTTTGAAGCTCTTTACCCAACTCCCCAAAGTTACAGCCCATATTCTAACTTTGATCATTGTTTTAAGCAACAAAGCTAGGACCAGATGAGAAGTGTTTCAGTTTAGGAATCTGGATAAATCAATAAATTTTCTATTATTTTGTCTCCTTCATCATATGTATATGTTCTTAGGCTGAAATGAAATAGTTCCATGCCAAGCATTTTCAATGAAATCACTATAAATGTTTTATTATTTTGCTCTTAGCTTGAGTTTCTCTACCATTTATAGAGACCTTTATGGTCATTTCTACTAGTAGTTGGATTATCTTAACACATCGCTTTATTTTTTACTAACTACTTTCTCTCATTAAAAAGGAGAAATTATATTGGACTTACTACACATACATTTTTTTCTTGTCAGAGATGATCCATTTGTTATAAAAGAGGCCATTAACTCTACAACATAATAACAAGCCAGTATTAATATGGAATTATTTCACATGTGATTATATAATCACATGTGATATAATGATTTTTGATCATTGATATAATCAAAATGATTATATAAATATTTGTATTATGGTGATGTCATATTAGCATGCCATTTTTGTATTTTAAATAAGACTCATCAGAAATCTAGAAGAATTCTACTTACAGTGATATCACAATGTCATCCCAGTTCTAGATATTATAGATTAATAGTTATATGTACATAACCACTGACTGTGGTATAAGAAGGAAAAGCATGGTCTTCCATTACAGGGGTCACAAACCTCTGTACCTCCAATACTGTTAGACTTTATCTCATTGTTAGCATTGGTTCTGAGGAATACTCATAATTGTGGTTTAGCAACCTCTAGATGACCACTGATTCCTACTTCCTTCCCTGAATGTGAGAAGGATTTGCAAGAAAATAGAGCAGGGCTGTCAAACTCGCAGGCCATGAGCCGGATGCATCATGTGCTGGCCCTGGCCCTGCCCAGTTTAGCAAAGGGGGGAGGGAGTCCGGATATGTCATTTGATGCCAACGTGACACTGTGAGTTTGACACCCCTGAAATAGAAAGTTAACAAGAACCTGTTTGGTGTAGTGGTTAAGACATCAAGCTATAAACCAAGTGACAAAGCCAGCTGGATTACCTTAGACCAGTCACTTTCTCTCACTGAGGCAATGGCAAACTATGATACTTCTGAAAAACCTTGCAAGAAAACCGCAGGGACTTGGCCAATCCACCTCTAAGAATCAGTATTGACTGAACAGAAGGAAAAAGGGTCCGTACTATTCTCCGCTCCCCTCTTTCACGTTGCTAAATATATTTGTAGTATTCCAGGTTGCTCCATCATTGAGTCCAAAAGTCCACATTTTCAGTGTGTTTAGTTATTTCCAAGAGAACAGGAAAAATTCTAGACAGTGTTTCTCAATCTTGGCAACTTAAAGATGTGTGTGGACTTCAGCTCCCAGAATTCTCCAGCCAGACTAGCTGAGTGGAAGTCCACATATTATATTTTCAAAAGTGAATTCTTGACATGCTATTTTTGTGACTGAAGGTCCATATGCCCTGCTAAAATGGTTGCTATTAATTTAAATACAAAATAATGTCTATTCACAGAATTTAAAAAATATTTTTCTTCCTGAACTTCATAAATTTAATTTATTAATTTCAATAAAGCAATAAGATCCTCCTGAAGTTAATATATATGTGTGATAAGTTGACATCATTTGATGTCACATAACCAATCAATCAAAACTACAAGAAAGAGTTAATGAGAAAGCTCTCTAGTTTTTTTAAGTCCTTCAAAATTCAAAACTTCAAGGAAGATCAACAAAGAGAATTTATGTAGATCGTTATCTTTCTTTCTGGATAACCTATCTACTAAGACAGTGGAAGTTTTGATATCTTGCACTTTCTCTGTAGGAATTGGCACCATGATGCAAGAGATTAGTGGTTCTTCAGTGACAAAGAAACATCAACAAAGAGAATTGAAAGAAAACACCCCACTTTATCCAGATCATCTCACTGTTAATTGTTCTGGCTCTTTATATGTTATTGTAAACAAATACATTTCAAAAGCATGAATTAAAGAGACAGTCAAATGTAGGCTGTCAATTCAGCAGCATTTGCTACCTTACAATTAGCTTCTTAAAGTGATTAAGTAACACCTGGGTTCTTAGCAAGACAGATTTTACTGAGCTAATCACTTTCCTCTCTTCTTGTTACTGTTTTCCCTTTTATCATTCTATGCATACGTCACTACCACAATTAGCTTGGCTGTAACTGCACTTGCACAATAGGACAAAGATTGTTTATGTAACAATAGGCTGTGCCAAACAAGCATATGTTGTCATTTTAAAAACCGATTAGGACAGAACAAGATAGTGATTGATACCTCCAGGGAATTATGAAGTCCATCAAATCCTTTTTGGGTAGATCCTGAACCCCTACAACCAAATCACTGAAACATAATAAGTGTGATTTTTAAAATATTTTGGAAAGGATAGGCAAAATGCAGGCGTTATGATAGATTTCGTGTACTTTAAAAATATACAGGAAGCCCCAACTTTTTCTCTGAAAATTAAAAAAAAGAAGGTAAATTGTTTGTTATTAGGTGTGCCTTTCTGTTTCTATTGAGCCAGTAGAATTTCTTCTGTTTGGCCACTCACTGGCCTAAACTGAGAAAAAATTCAATCACGAGGGTTGTACATGCTTCTCTATTTGGGAATTAATGATATTCTTCTAAATAAAATCAAAATTTAGGAATAGAGTACCACAGGTGCTCTAAAATGAAACAATTATTGTTTGACTCCAAAACCCATCAATACCAGCCAACACTCATTTACTCCCAATCAGAAGAGTCAATAGTTACGGATGATAAGAAGAGTAATCCAAAATAAAGACACAAATTATGTATGTATGCAATGGGCAGAATTCAAACTTATCTCAATTTGCAACACAGAAAAATAATCTGTCATGAATACACTGCATTAAAAGTCCTGGTGACTCTCGCGGCTGTTGATATCGGCGGGAGGATCTCCTAGCTTCACATCGTCAATATAGGGGGGGGAAGCGACAGATTGAGTGGAGGGGACAGCACGAACCCACCTAGAGTAGACTTATACTAAAAAACAATTTGACGATTGATTGGACTATTATTTTTGTTATTTGGACTCTGAAATGATACAAAATGGAGGAGCTTAAAATGGACTTTCAAGAATTACAAAACCAAATGAAAGATGTGTTTGCGCAGCTGCGAGAAAAGTTGGAAAACTTTACTGAACCTCAAGTTGATTTAAAAATTAAAAAATCAAGGAAGTTACCCAGATGGCCTAGATTTATTGTGATTAAAAAACGTAAATGTAACTGGAAAATATCTGCAGAAATAATTTACAAAAAGCGACTGGAGAGGAGGGGACTTAAACAGAAATTTGAAGATCATGACAATGCTAAGCAGTGGAAAAGAAGAGACTGGCAGAGATGGGCACATGACAACACACGCAGACAAGGAGTACGAAGATGGGATCAAGGGATTGGCCTGCCGAAACAAAGAAGAGGAATGAGGAAGTTGCGGAAAAGGAACGATGGCTAGAGGGTTTTTAAAGTCTTAGAAAGAAAGGGGGGGGTAGAAAAATAATCAGTTGAAATAGAGTGTAATTTGAGTATTAAGCTATACATTTCTTTTTTTCCTTCTTCCTTGGCTTTTTTCTTTCTTTCTTTTTCCTTCCTGTATTTTTTTCTCTCCTTTTTATTTTTCCCCTACTATTATTTTCAATAAAAGTAAACTTTTTGGATTTACTATGGATTGCAATGGAAATTTAATGTTGTCTTAATCAGTGTCTATGAAAGATTAAATATATTGTAGGATAGATTAGAAAGCAAATTAGAATTAATAGATATGAAATAAAAATTGAGATATTATCAAATTGGTGAAATAGAAGGAATTGAAATCATAAAATGAATTGTCTATATTTAGAAGGAAGAAGAAAAGATGAATTATTATTAATTATAAGATTTAGTTTTAAATGAGAAAATTTACAATGAATGACTTTAAATGTATAAGAACATAAATGACATGTAATTGAAGTGAATTTATTCCCTGAACTCACACCTGTTCAAAAAGAGACTATGTTATAAAGAAAAAATCAATAAAAAACTTATTTTTTAAAAAAGTCTTAGAGACGATAGAGAAATTCACCATAATACATATACCTTGATAGTAATGCTCAGATAATAGGTCTTTCTATTTCCAAGCTGCACCATAAGATGAGCATTTGACAAGTGAACAGCAGGAACATCCAATATGAAATGCAAGAAAGGTTGTGACTCCATAATGAAGGGAAAGATGCAAAATTGGAGCAAAAAGGAGAAAGGGTTAAAGAGAATTGCATTACTGTACATCTGTGCAGGGCTGAGCCAACTGACGGCTGCCCCTGAGCTGCACTTGGGTGGTCCAGTACAAATTCTTATGCAGCAATCTATTCGGGCATCGAACAGCATGATTTATGCAGCTGTCAAGCAGACGTCACCAGCACAAGTGAACTGCGGGCATCGTCAACCCTTGCAATGCCATCAGAGCGTCTAAATTAAAAGAAAATAGCCCAAGGTGCCACCCACTCATCTTCTAAATTCTTAATAACAAGTTCCCGCTTTATAGAAGGAAAAAGGAAAACTTATAAAGCAGCTCACTAGAGACCCCTCTTACAGAAACCCTAATGTCTAACAGCAAGCAGGCTATGAAAAGCTCAAATTCAGAGACTGTGTAGGAGCAAGGAGGACCACAGGGTAGATTCGAAGAGCTCTCCCGCAAACTCAGCTGAATGTCAATAGTAATAACAGTTAATAATATTTAAAAAAAGAAAAGACACCTGCCCAAGTTGGTGAGGTTATTAAATAAATATTCTAGCATTGCTTTGTCAGGAAATAACATAAAATATTCCATGATTAGAGAACTCTGACCTATACACCTATGTTGTTCTGAAATGAAATATGGTTGTATTGATATATCACCTCTCTGCACCTGAAATAATAAAATACATCCCAACATTAGTAGCAATATTCAGGTGAACTTAGATGAGAGAAAACTCTACAGATATTCAGCTGACCCATACGATTTCTAAAAAATAGTGCATATGCTTGTTCTGGAGCCCATGCATGCTTATGTACATAAATTTATCATGTGAAATATGAATCAGTTATACATTACTTACCTCCTTTCTTTTTCTTAGGATACAGGTAGACAAACCTTTTAATCCTATGATCACATTTTATCTTTCTGTCCACTTCAGATGCCACAAAGAACATGGCTGGTGATACGACATCATTCCAGAGGGAGAGACCAAACATTTCAAGGCTATTTTTCCCCTCATTTTAGCAGAGTTAAGGGGTGAAACAGTGTCTTAAGTCTTGAAGAAATTCAACAAACTTGCTAAAATGGAAACTCAGCCGAATTCATTGGGATTTTTAAGGGCAGCTAAATGGACTTAAGCTTCTGCAGACATGATTTGTGGGAGCAGAACATGACAGGGTGGGATAATATGTGGTTCTCCCTTTATTTAATACATTTATTTGGTTAAGAAAATCTCATTATACTAAATTGAAGCTGTATTTGGCCATGTTGACATATTCCACCGACAAAAAAATAGCACTGATGTTGAAAAACCATTTTTCAAATAAATGTATCCATCTATATGTGTGTGTTTTTTCAAATATGCATATATTTTGCCAGCAATTTTTGTACAATAAATTGCATATTTGGCCTATTTTTTCTGTTATGAGAATCATTATGCTATTTATTTATTTATTTATTTATTTATTTATTTATTTATTTATTTATTTATTGTATTTATACCCCGCCTCTCTTCACCCTAAAAGGGGAACTCGAGGCGGCTAATAATTTGCAACTATTCCTTGAGTTGCAAATTATATTGCACAATTCTGAAAAGCATATACTTTTAGACAACATTCAGTTTGGATTCTATTTATTTTAGAGATCCAAAATTAATTTATTCATATAAATAAACCAATATAGCAGATTTTGCATGCATCCCTAGAATTGGCTGATCACATTGTTCTCATTATCCCATAATATTGCAGCCATGTACCCTATTGCTACATACCATGCACATTCTTCTCACTGTTTAAATGTACAAACAAAATAACTGCTACATGTGACTACTTCGTATGAATGTTAGAGCCTTTTCCTAGATTAGCTAGAAAAATGTTGTCCATGTTGGCTTTGGATATGTGATCATGGATGTGTTTGGTATCAGAGAGACAAATGCATGCTTTCTTGTGGAATATTTCACGTGGGTATCTTTTGAGGGTCTCTGTTTATTTCGTACTAGTTGAAAATGAGTTTCATATGTAGTACTGTAGTACAGTAGTATTCTGTCTGGGGTAGTACTTTCAAGCTAATTTCCAACTAATGCAGCAGCCAAAAAGTTATGAATAAGGCAGGCAGTTGCTGCATTAGCTGAAACTGATACCGTCAAGCCAGTGCATATTCTTAGCAACCATATAGAGAGATTTTCAACAGAAGGATCCACCCCCAACCTAATATTTCAGGTTTTCCAATGGTGCTTCCATGGCCAGTGTAACTAAATCTGTCCACCTTCTTCAGAGTGCTAGGACTTCTCTTAAAGTACACAAAGCATGATAATGTGGGCTTGGTCATTTCTCCCTCAAGTTAAGAACTGTGGGTTGATTAGTTCAGCACTCCATTGGTTTGTTTTCTTGACTGCCCAAGGAATTCTCTGAAGTCTTCCTCAATACCAAAATTCACAAACATTGATATTCTTTCTATCATGCTTCCTCAAACATACCCATATGACAGACTTAAAGAAAGTGGAGACCAAGGCTTCAAGGAAAGTAATCCAAGATTGGGTAGAATGTGGGATTTTTTTAATCGTGATATTTATTTATTTATGTATTAAATTATGTATTATTATGTATCTTGTCCAGAGTCGACTCCGGACTTACAAACATTAAAATAATAAAGCAAAAAATAACAATGATAAATACTCTTAAAACATATGGAGGAGGAAATATGAAGTACATGGGGACAGGTGGGGTTTTTCCTAATTCAATACCATTTTCTGGATAATGAATAAAATGATTACCATAATAGAATATATTGGAAGTATACTGTATTTTGAACAGCAAACTGTATATCTTTATTTACTGTTGATCAGTTGGTTACATATTTGTAATATTATGCTTATGATATGGTTTAACTATGTATGAATTTAAGGATATTGATATTGATATTAGAGAGCACATATTATTTTGAAACCCATATGACATGAAGTTAGATGTGAGAAAATGTTGATTATATAAAAAATAAAAATAAAAAATTACAAATAATAATAATAATAAAATAAAATGAAGATTATGATAAAAATATGTCTACCTATGCAGGCAATATATTCACTAAACATTGTCATTTCTTAATAACTGGATTTTTGTTTTGTTTTGTTTTGTTTTGTTTTATTTTATTATTTATTTTTATTTATTTATTTTATTCGATTTATATCCTGCCTCTCTTCACCCATCTGGGGAACTCGAGGCGGCAGCACAATACAATAAAACAACAATTCCTATATAAAAAGTCAAAAACACATTCACTCACACAGTCGTACATGGGAGGGGGGAAGGGAGGTAGTTAGGGCCACGCTTGCCGGCAAAGCCAGGTCTTCAGTGCCTTGCGAAATCCAGGCAAGCT
>JANHGC010001006.1:108888-122983 GCA_027560395.1 Boaedon fuliginosus
GAGAAAAAGGGGAAGCAGTCTTAAAATCCCCCATCAGAGTTGACCCGCACCTTCCTTCCATAGACCCTGCATCCTCCGCTACCCAATCCCTACTCCAGCCGGTATAGACGGCCCAGGGAGAGGCGGAATTTACAGGAAATATAGAGGCTGACCGTGGCGGAATCGTTTGGAACAGCCGCCACGGTCGCCATCTTCTGTTCATACACTATACAGAGTTTCTAAGCTACTTGCTTATTTATTACCAAAAAAGATAATAAAGATTTGTATAAAATATACATATATTAAATTATACACAAACATTTAATTAAATATAAATATAATTAAATATAATTAATTATATTTTAATGAAAAATTAATAGTTTTAATAATATCCTTCCACTGTAAAAATTATAGGAAACATAAAACAGGAATAACCAAATGCCAGTGTAGCACTTTCATATACTGAAAAAATACATGTAAAAATAAATCAAAATGATAGAGGACATTCTAGAGGAACTCTAAGGAATAACCTCAGGCACTTGCCTTCTAATAAATGTTTTGTGATTCTCCACCATAGCCATTTCTTGGAAAGGGCCCACAAGGTGGTTTCAGAGATGCCCACCATGCAAAAGATTGAGCATCCCAGTTATGGAAGAAACACTGAAACAAACCTTAATGTGAAGGAGCTCCCAATCTGCTCCTTGTTTTGAAGAACAATGGAACAATATGGATTCTTTCATGGAAACTTTTTCCTCCATATGACTGTTTCTGTAAAATTCTTGTAGAAAACACTATGCAATGATTTGTCATTTACACAGCCTTTTGGGGAAGAAACGTTTAAGAAGATGTTCTAGACCAGGAATGTCAAACTGGAGTTCTTAGAGGCCAGATCAGCATTGTAGTTGTCTACAATGGGCCTGCCTGGCGGGAGGAGAAGGGTCCCATGCCCCGTTTTGGCCATCAGACTGCTGCAGGAGGCCATACAGGCTGAAAATGGGGCATGCGGGGAATGCCCACAGCCCCCCCCCCCGCGTAGCCCATTTTTGCAAGTAGAGGCACTGCCAGCTGGTCTTTTGCTATTTCCAGGCTGGGCCTTGAGTTTGACACCCCTGTTCTAGACAGAGCTTCCTGTCTGGTAATGCATGCTCTAATGCCATGATATCATTTAGCAGCTAACAAGAAAGTCTGATCTGTGTGGTAGAAATATAGTCCAGCTGAATCTCAGTCTGCATACTGGTACAAATAGCATCAATGTTTACAATCTCCATAGGCCACCAAAGACCCCTGAAACAAGAAAAGTAATAGAAGATGGAACTCATGAAGCAGGGGTGCTAATTCTATCCAGGATAGCAATTTAGCAATAACAGCAAGAAAAATTACCTGCGTTTTTTTCTTTTAAGCACCTTTCAATAATTGGACTGATACACTGCAATCAACCATTGTCTGTTTAATCAAAGTTTGTTATATAACATCTTATTGGATGGATTTGGATACATACATTACACTAAGAGTTTATAGTTGGATTCTTACCACTTGCTAAGCAAAAATAACATACATTACAATCATAACTATAGCTTACAACCATAACAAGCTTGTAATGAATATATCAATTTAATTTATACAGTATTATTCAATGTTATACTGTTTCTTATATTAAGAAAAACAGATTGTAGTGAACAAGAAATAATATCAGCACTAGTGTTATTTATTAACATATGTACTTTACATCAGGGTTTTTAAACTTTTTCAGGCTGAAGAACCTGTTAATAATAAAACATTTCTGGAATCTGATCAAGAGGCAAAACTCTAGTGATAGAAAAATAGCTGTATTCCAGTGAACTTCTACCTCCACCCCATTCACTTACAAAGCTTACAAAACTAATTTTATGCATGTCCACTGAGAAGTAAATCTCACCAAGTTCAATACACATTACTCCAAATAAGCGTATTTTAGATTTAAATCTAAATATCTATTTGTATCAAGGCACCCTAAATACTGAAAGTCTGCATATGACAGACCACCTGACTTTTACTAATTCTACTTACTGAACCTGAAGATTGAGAATCATAACAGAAGATTCCAGAAGGTTATAAAGGTATCATAGAAATCAAATACCTCACCTTAAATTGATGGAAATACCTTCTACTATCTACCGTAATAAGATACAACTTAGTGATTTTAGTAGGTTTGTAGTATTTAATTTATTTTGAAGTTTTTATTGGCAACTTTATTTTTGTAGAAATAAATCCAACTTAATTTATTGGAACTTATTCATAGGACAATGAGTACCGAATTATAATATAAATTGTCTAAAAATTTCCCAGATGTACACTCACCTAAATATTAAAGATGGCAAGCATCATTACAAAAAATATCATTCACATAAATCTTCAAAAATGAAAGACTAGATGTTTTTGTTTCACAAATATTGTTTTATTTATGTGAAACAGAAGTTCATATCAATAAAGTGGTTAAGGTTATTTAATTGAGATATAGTTCTAGGTTTAGATTCATTATGAGAGACACAGAACACAGAATCTTACAGGTAAGTGGGTGGATAATGGAAGGTTCCAAACAGCTAACACAACCTTTCTTTCCAGCTTAGAAAAAATTAGATGCAAACTAAAATAAAAAATAAATGTGTTATGAAATACTTTCCATACTTGCTTGGGACTAAATCTATCAAAAACCAGTAAATACTATATGTCAAAGACTCAATGTACTTTCTAAAACTAACTTTGATCTTAATGGAGCATGTGTCAAAGTAATATCTATAACTACTGTATCTTCCCCTACTCTATCTAAACTACGCTGATTGCAAGTTCTGGAAATTATAGTTCCAATACATTAGAAATCTTCCACTATGTTTTTCAAAAGTCTTATGTTTAACTGCCATAGTTTTGGGGGAAACTAGGTAGCTTAGCAACTAGCAGAAAACTCAAGGGTTGTGAATAATTGTGAGAAAATAAATTATGACATCTAAGTTACACATGTGGGCTTAAATCAGATGGATGGATGGAATTATTACTTTAAGTTTTCCATAACAGATGCAACGTCTCTTAAATATGATGGCTACTACAAGAGAAACAAGCTAGCTTTTATAGAAAAAACATGTACCTTGAAATTTATATGATTGGCATGGTTAAAAAAACTGCAATCTTTATATTAGTCAGAAATCATTGCCTGTTTGGTCAGCATATGGCACAATATAAACTTTAACATATACAGGTAGTCCTCAACTTACAATAGTTCATTTAGTGTCCATTCAAAGTTACAATAGCATTGAAAAAAGTGACTTATAACCATTTTTCACACTTATGACCATTGCAGCAACCCCAAGGTCATGTGATCAAAACTCAGGTACTTGGCAACTGACTCATATGTATGAACATTGCTGTATCCTGGAGTCATGTGATCCCCTTTTGCAATCTTCTGACAAGCAAAGGCAATGGAGAAGCCAGATTCGTTTTACAACTATGTTATTAACTTAACAACTGCACTAATTCAATTAACAACTGTGGCAAGAAAGGTTGCAAAATGGGGCAAAACTCACTAACAAATTTCTTGCTTAGCAAAAGAAAATTTTGGACGCAATTGGGTAGTAAGTCAAGGACTACCTGTACACACTACTGTGCTGTTTCATAAAGTACAATCCAGGCTGACTACATCATAATACATTGTATTAATATCAGTTGATCAGTTACATCCTGAGAATGTCATTCTGTCCTTTAAGTAAGGTCCGCTGTCCTAAATAAAAAATATATACTCATACCATATCAATCCATCACCCATGACAGGAGAAGCATTTCTGTATTTTGTTTTACGGATTTTGAGGTGTTAATCCCAGATGTGAGCTGAAATTCAAAAGACTTAATTGACCAAAAATAGAGTAATGGGGCAGACCTATTCAGTATAGCACCCCAAGATTTGGCTGGGTTGATCAATTCTGGGTACCCATGAAAGATTTGAGGAACTACAGTAGAGCAGAGGAAAAAGCAATACTCTTGAATTTGAATCCATCCAACTGCTTGGGATAAAAATTGAATAAAATATTATAAGTAATCTGTATCATCAAATAGCCCATTTATTTTGTATTAGTTTGGATGTGTGAAAATAGAAACGTATTTACAACAGAAATACAAGCTTGGGTTTCAGAACCAATTCTCCTCATGCATTTTTTTGTATCAACTGCCATCTAGTGAGAAAGATTAATTTAAAGGGCAGATTTATTCCAATATGAAACCAATTACATTTATCAATATCATTTGTAGGTCAACACTGTGCTTATTGAGAAAGCAAAGCTTTGATGACTGTAGCATTTAGTATAGAAATCTTCCTCTCGTACATGACAATAACAAGTGGATACCTCTTCCAATTTAGCCTAATATCCTTAGTTTTTAGATTTTGGGCTTATCATTGTCAGCCCGTCGTCGAAGATCGCAGAAAGAAAAACTCCAGACCAATGTGATTTCTGGTAACCAGGTTTAATCCTACACTTGCGAACGGGAAACTGAGCAAATCCAAAAACGTTTTCAGGGCTGGATTGAGGCTGCGCTCCTTTTATCATGGGGCTGAAGAACGTCATCCTGGCTTGTGATGCCCACACCAATCCAGGGCCTGACACGCAGCTCCCCCTTACAATGTCGCTACCTGCGAAGTAAATAAACACATTAAATGTTCCAGGATTTCGTAAAGGATTCAATCAAATGAGGTGCGTCCATGTCTTCCGATTTAACCCAAGAATTTTCAGAATCTGAATAGCCTTTCCAATGCACCAGGTATTGAATTGTATTCTGAAAAGGTATTTTGTCAATCTCATAATGTCTCTCTGGGTCAGGAGGGTCGGGCATCACCGATTTTAACAAACTCAGATGAAACGTAGGATGTATTCGACCCATGGATGCTGGGAGACGTAATCGTACAGTTACTGGACTCACTATCTGTACCACAGGAAATGGACCTATATACTTAGGACCCAATTTACGCCGAGATCAAAGATATTTTGTTGACAAGTATACCATTGAACCAATTCAAAGCATCAGTTGCTTCTGTCTCTTTTTATCAGCCCACTGTTTGTATTTATTTTTAGCTATTGTCAATGCCTGGCGAATACTAGACCACAACTTTGGGAACCTATCTGCCCACTCTTTCGGGGTAGCATGCGCCTGCGCAATCATATCCAACTCTGGTATAGTATTGAAAATGTTCAGCTCTGTTGTACGCCACCTCCGCGAATGGCAGTAAATCCACCCAATTGGACCCATTTTGGTTCACGTAGCTCCGTAGATAACGCTTGACCATGGCATTCACTCGTACCATGGCACCTTTGGTACATGGATGATACCCCGAGCTAAGCCCTTGAGAGGATCCGATGAGCTGTATAAATTCCTTCCAAAACGCTGCCGTAAACTTCACTCCCCTATCAGAAATTATCTGGGTTGGAACACTATGTAACTTGTAAATATTGTGAATAAAGATCTCAGCTAAACGTCTAGCTGAAGGTAATTTCTTGCAGGGTATAAAGTGGGCTTGTTTGGAAAACAAATCAATCACTGAGAGAATCACAGTGCAACCTTTACTGGGAGGTAGCTCAATGATAAAATCCATCCCAATCTCATCCCATGGAAACCGAGGATCTACTACTGATTGCAATAACCCATACGGTTTCCCGCTCTTATTTTTCGACATAAGGCATACCTTGCATTCCCTGCAATACTTCTCCACATCCCTCCTCATAGTTGGTCACCAAAACTTCTTTCGGATGTAATGCAGAGTTTTCAGAAACCCAAAATGCCCAGCGAGTTTAACATCATGGGATAACTGCAATATCTGAGACCTACAACTGGATGGCACATATATCTTATTACCAACCCACCCCAAACTATCTCTCATCTGCCCCACAGTTTTATTACTTAACCACCACTCATCACTCAGTAACGCATTACGTATACTAAGTTTGAAATTATGAGTAGCACTCAACTGCTGGGGCCCCTGGGAATCTTTCCCAACAGGGATTAACAGTTGTATGACCTCCTCTCTATGGGATTGGAACTGCAGCTGACGAGATAGAGCATCCGCTAAAAAATTCTGTCCACTAGGAATATACTTAAGAGAAAACCTAAAACGATGGACGAATTGGGCCCATCACACCTGCTTGGGAGATAACCTATGCACTTTTTGTAAAACCAACAAATTTTGGTGGTCAGTCCAGACTTCAAATGGGATTTTACATTCTTCCAGATAATGGTGCCACACATTCAGAGCCCACTGTACCACAAAATCCTCCTTCTCCCAAATAGCCCATTTCCTTTCCATAGAGGTTAGCTTTTTCGAGGTATATGCACAAACCCTTAGCACGTTATTTCCATCTCTCTATAATAAAACACCTCCAATAGCCACATCGCTGGCATCTACCTGCACTATAGACATGTTATCTGGATTAGGGTGCTGAAAACATGGCTCTTTCATGAAATATGTTTTTAACTCTTCAAAGGCCCTAGTACAGTTATCTGTCCATTGCAACACTTGTCCAGGTTTTGGTTGGGTCAATAGATGTTTGGTTCATAATAAGTCTGTGAGCAGTAACACAATGCAAGCGAAGTTGGAAATAAATTGTCTGTAAAAATTAGCAAATCCTAAGAAAGCCTGTAATTGTTTCCTCATTTTCGGAATTTGCCATTGTACTATGGACTCTATTTTCTTAGGATCCATTTCTACACCTTGTGTGGAGATTCGAAACCTCAAGTAATCCAGGGTGCTTTGGTGGAAAGCACATTTATTCAATTTAATGAATAACTTCTCGTTCCACAATCTTTTCAATACTTCTCTCACTAATTGGATGTGGGTATTCATAAGGATGTCATCCAAGTAAACCAAAACACCATTATATAACAAGTCTTGCAATATTGAGTTAATTAACTACATAAATACCGCTGGCGCCCGCTTCAAACCAAACGGCATCACCTGAAATTGGAAACTTCCAAGAGGGCAATTAAAGGAAGTTTTCCATTCGTCACCTTTCTTTATACAGACTCTGTAATACTCCTCCCTTAGATCTAATCAGGTAAATATTCGTCCAGTCGACAGAGTAGATAGAAGGTCTCTAATCAAGGGTAGAGGGTACAATGGCTCCTTATAGATGGCATTCAAATTTCTAAAATCCATGCATAAATGCAGCCCACCATCCTTCTTCTCCCTGAAAAGTACTGGTGCGGCGATAGGCAACCTACTAGGCGTTATAAACCCCCGTGCCAGGTTTTTGTCCAAATATCTACGCATTTCTTCCAGCTCCCGGGGGGTCATAGAATACATCCGGGGCCGAGGTAGTTTAGCCCCAGGAATTAAGTCAATACCACAATCCGTATCCCGATGGGGTGGCAAAGTATCAGCCTCCTCCTCACTAAACGCCCCCTGTAGATCAGCATATTCACTCGGTATATACACATTATCCGCTATATGTTCATGGCATTCCAAGGCAGGATTGGTTCGGCCTGAGGGAAAACGTAATTTGCGGCAACCACCCTCCCACCAAATCATGGGCTTCTAGAGATCTAACCAGGAGAGACCTAAAATGACTGGATCTGACAACTGGGGCCCCACTATGAATCGGATGTCTTCTACGTGTGTAGCCATAATCATCTGCACCGGGTCAGTCACCAAGGAAGTGGGTTTACCTCCTAGCATGCTACCGTCCATTTGCTCAAAGACCATAGGATTACATAGGGCTGTTGTTCCCATGCCTAACAGCTCCACAATATTGCTGCTGATAATACATCGCGTGCACCCAGTATCAATTAGAGCCGCCACTGTTATAGTTTTCCTAGGACCCACTAAAGTCACTACTAAGGTAAACGGTACAATAGGTGCGCTCACCATTGGATATATCTCACTGCTTTCTACTTCTTCCACTTGGTTCTGATCGACACTAGAACTCTCCAATTTATGGTCCTCATCCGGATTCCTCGCTGTCGTCTGTACCACCTTTTTCCCTGCTGACCCGACTTGGCCTCTGGTGGCAGTGCTTCTAGGGGTGGAAGTGGTTGGCAACATCCCACAAGGTCCCGCACCTGTGCCTAGTTGCAGGCACTCCACTGCACAATGTCCCACCCGATCACAGCAGCGTAAAGGCCTAGCAAAACCACCTCGCGGGGGACCCAATCCTCTGACTGGGCTACGGTCTGGACACCTGGGGCCAAATGGTCCGCCACCTCAGAATCTATGGAGTCCGGCCTCCAGCTCAGTAGCCGCTTTGTACCATTCATCTAGCTTGGGGTTGACACGACCATATATGCATGCTTGTTGCAGCTCTCTATCTAACCCATTGCTGAAATGATGACACAATAGTTGTTCTGGCCATGACGACAAATTTCCCACCAGAGCCCGAAAACCCTTTATGTAATCTTGCACAGGCCGGCCCTTCTGGCAGATCGTTAGTAGATCAGCGGCCGCCTGGTGTGCCCAAGTCGGGTCCTCAAACCTGGCACACAAGGCATCTAGAAATGGCCCCATGGAGGATAGTACAGTGGCATGGCTTTGATGCAGACTGGCCATCCAATCCTCTGCCTCTCCATCAAAGGTTGCTGTAATAGCCACCACCATATCCCATTGGTTATGATATAAATGTTCGTACTGATCCATGTGGCTTAAGACTTGACTCAGGAATAAAGCCACTCTCTCTGGGCGCCCGTCAAAACTAGCTTTGATGGGGGGGGTCCATACACCTTCACTGGCCACTGAGTCTGGTTAGAGTCCGGTGGTCCAGCTTGGAGAGTTGCCGAAGCCTGCCGGCTTTCACCAGCACCCACCATAAAAGTAGTACGTGGGGTTGGGTGCCCTAAAGGTTGAATCTCCCCTGCTGGTGAATTACTTCCAGTGGCATATCCACTACATCCATACTTCTCTCACAATATGGCCAAAGTTGACTCCCCTGAGTCCACAAACTGGCTTGTGTCATCCACATCCGCCTGCCATCTCCGTTCACACCAGGCCTCCCGCCTAAAGTCAGCAGCAGGGCCCATCCCTGTGCTTTGGCCAAGCGGCTTAAAGGACGTATCCTTCACCCTGTCCTTCACCTTCTTCTCCCCCCTCAGACTCCACATTGTCTTGCGTCGGACAACTGGGTCGGGCTTCCCTGCAAGCCCCTCCATGCTGTCTCCAACAGTCCCAGTCGCTCCACCAACCACACCGGCAGGCATATCACCCAGCACCGCCTCACCTTTCTCCTCCTGGGGCCTCATCTTTTGGGCCCTCAACCAGCCCAGGAAGGAGGCCATCTGGACCTCCTCCTCTGTGCTGGGTGGCTCCTGCTCCAGTCCCATCGCCTGGTCCTCTTCTCGCTCCTCTTCATGTTGCTCTATGTTCGCTGCTCAAAGACCCCGGCACCGCCGCCACCGCCCATCAGCTGTTTGCCGGCGCTCCCAGGTGACGTCACCCAGCCCCGCCAGCAACCTCCTCAGCCAGCGCGGCACAGGCGTTCGGCCGAACAGACTCACAAGCACTCAAAGCAGCTTGGCACACACAGCTCAGCAAACAGACCCTGCAGGCATAAAGAAAAGAAGCTGACAACGTTTTCCGTCATCGAAGATCGCAGAAAGAAAAACTCCAGACCAATGTGATTTCTGGTAACCAAGTTTAAGCCTACACTCACGAACGGGAAACTGAGCAAATCCAAAAATGTTTTCAGAGCTGGATTGCGGCTGCGCTCCTTTTATCATGGGGCGGGAGAACGTCATCCTGGCTTGTGACGCCCATACCAATCCAGCGCCTGACAATCATCATATCCATTAATTATACACAAAGACACTTTGAACCATTTTTAGAGATGTCCTTATGATGCAGTCTTTGTTTCATTCCAATTCCACAATGGAGGCAGCCTAAATTTATTCTTAGTTCTCCCAGTTTTAAAGTAATATTTGCCATTTTCTCCTGTCATATATCTTGATGTACAGACAAATGTACACTGCTTCAGTCAGGAACTTAGCATTGATAAAACCAGGGGTCACATCTGTCAATCTCCTAAAGGTAAAGGTAAGGTTCCCCTCGCACATATGTGCTAGTTGTTCCCAACTCTAGGGGGCGGTGTTCATCTCTGTTTCAAAGCTGAAGAGCCAGCTCTGTCCGAAGACATCTCCGTGGTCATGTGGTCGGCATGGCTATATGCTGAAGGTGCTCGGAACGCTGTCACCTTCCCACCAAAGGTGGTCCTATTTTTCTACTTGCATTTTTACATGCTTTCGAACTGCTAGGTTGGCAGAAGCTGGGAAAAGTAACAGGACCTCACTCCATTACACAGCACTAGAGATTCGAACCGCTGAACTGCCAATCTGAAAGATTGACAAGCTCACTATTTTAGCCACTGAGCCACTCCGTCCCACAAGCTGCTAGTGGCTGATATTATTATTTCTTGATGTATGCCATTTCAACTGGCATAAATCTAACTTGTTTACAAGAAAAACATCAATGTCAGCTTATCATATAAACAACAAATAAAAAGATCACTAGGTAACCGTATCTGAATACTAGTCCTTACTTAATGACCACTCATTCACCAACTGTTCAAACTTACAATGGTGTTGAGTAACTGGTAATTATGACCAGTACTTGTACTTATGACAGTTATCTCTAGAGTTGTACATGTAACATCTCCACTACACGAGTTGCTTTGGTTGCCAGTTTGTTTCTGTATCCAATTCAAGAATTTAATTAAATCAATATTTATTTATTTCTATTACAATTTAATCACAATAAACTCATAGTAAAAATTTCAGGTTATAACTAAAAGATGGAGAGGAAGACAGCACAATGAAGAAGGGGAGGTAGGATCTGCTATTGGTCCAATAACCATCTCCTGTGGGATTCTCCCCCACTGGGACCTCAGGCCAACTGATAGAGCCAGGTTCTGTGGAAGGTCAGGAGGGTGGGAGCCAAAACTGCTGCCACACTCTGAACCAGTTGTAATTTCCAAATGTTTTTCAAGGGTTTCCCCAACCTATTCCACCTGGTCAGGAAAGAGGATTTGTTGCAGATCCCGTCAACTAAAAAATGTTAACTGGCAACATCCAGGAAGAGATCCTTCTCTGCTGTTGCTCCCACCCTTTGGAACATCTTATCCCTAGAGGTGAGGACCCCCTCCCCCCATTCCTTTGGCCTTCCCAGTGCAAAAACCTGGCTCTACTATTGGCATGAAGATCTAGAATATGTAACATGGGGGGACACTGGTAACAAGTGAGTTCTCCCTTTGCCTCTTGAACTTTTTAATGGTTCAGTTTTTAATTTTGTTCTTAATTTTGTTTTTATTAAAGCTTTCTATATTAGAATGTTTTTTACTGTCAACTGTCCAGAGTCACTTAGATGAGTTGGGTGGTGTAGAAATGTGATAGGTATCTGATGATAGGATATCCTGCTGTTTCTGCAGGCCCAGTAGCTCCTGTAGAAATTGATCACTTCTAAATACCCTCCTGTTGTACTTCATATGGAGTGGGAACCCTTAATAGACGTTTGCTGTAAATATGCCTTGTTTGGAGTGAGCAATCCCACAAATAATCAGGCCTCAAGCCTGAAGCACTTTTAAACAATGATATTCCTATCTTTAGTCAAATATAAGCTTAACTGAACAGTTTAATAATCTTGTAAAATTTAGACTGGTATTGCATGTGTTATGAATGTACCTGCTTACCAGACACTCACAATGCAGTACTACATTTCTTTTGTATGTTTTTTAACCAGCTGTTTTACTGTGATCTGGACAACTCTGGAATTTATTCTCTTCATCTTTGAATATTTGCCATGTAATACATCAAATTAATAAGGGTTTTTATCTTCTATCTGAAATACCTCGTTTTATTCTTTTTACATAAATATTCATTTATTTGTGGTGAATTGGTCTAGTTTTCAGGGGGGAAGGAACAACTAAATTGTCAACTGTACACCTTTAACTTATATAGCCAAGAACTGCAATACTGAAATTATTTAACTTTTTGTATGTTTATTTTTTAATTGCCTGAAAGGCAGCACAGATTGTAATATCTATATCTATCCCACATACAGGGTTTATAGGTATTCTAAACATTCTATGACATTCTTATTGAAAATAACTGTTGCAGAAAAGAATGTAGAGACTTTTGCCATGCAAATTGTCATACCATTAATTACATGAATTAACCAAGAACAACTGTGAAATCTTGTTTGAATAATGTTCTCTGCTTTGTTCCAGTTTGCACCATTGTGTCATATTAGTCAAAACATTTCTATCTCATCACACATGCTATGACAGTAGAGAGAGAGAAGGAAAGAGAGAGAAAATATGGATGCATTTGAGCAGTGATGGCTTTGGAAACAATTTTATATCAAAAAAGCAACTGCTATATAAAAGGGTATTACACATTGATTTAATCTGTCTGTAACATGAAGAATAGTATTATAGTATAATTCCTGTTATTATTATCTTATAGTGCTGGTATGTCAAGAAGGGGTATATTATGGAGGATTATTACACCACTTCTATTTCAACATTTATTTAAAAGATGCATTTAGATACCCATCTTGGAGTGCAACCCTGGATGGTTCACAAAAACAACAAAAATTACAAAAACAGTTAAAAAACATAAAAACAAAGACGAAACCTGGTGCTTCAGCCAACCTCTTGAGATGCCCTCAACAAACCATTCCCAAGCTCTACCCTAGCACCTTAAAGCATTCTTTAAGGGAGTAAGCCTGGATTGTGACCACTTATCCAGTGGTGAGTAGTCACATAGAGCATTTTGCAATAGGCCAACTGAAAAGTGATCAAACCATGAATTACTATCAGCAAAGTTTCTCTGTTGGGATGGATGCAGTCAGCACACAAGGTGAATCTGTGTAACACCCCCCTCTGGCCATGATGACCACCTGCTCTTTTAGCAGGAGCCACAAGTTCAGGAGAACCTCCAAATTGCACACCACTTGTCTGGGGAAGTACAATCCCATCAGGAATCAAAAATGAAATTTTACCAGACCCTGGAGGGCTGAAAACCCAAAGCCATTCCATCTTACTAGAGTTCAATCTGAATCAATTCTTCTCGTTCAAATTTCACAGCCTCCAGACACTACATCAGTACCTTAACAGGATCACCTGACCATCTAGGATTGGAGATGTACAACTAAGTATCATCAGTGTACTGATACCATACCCAATACTGGCAAATTTATTTATTTATTTATTTATTTACTTACTTATTTATTTATGAGATTTGTATCCCACCTTTCTTCCCCGGATAAGGGTAGTCCTCATTTAACTATGGTAATTCGGACCAACAACTCCATTGTTAAGCAGTCCTAATTAACATTGTTTGCTGTTGTAAACGATGATATCACTTGACCATGCCAACATACAATGGCACTTGCAGCAGTTTTGCAGTTATTAAGCAAACACCATGTGGTCGTTAGGCAGAACCTTGTGCTGACTTCTGGGGTGACGTTCAGTGATACTGGGTGCAAGTTCCGCGGATTTGGCCCAGGCCCCCTGATCTGAGGACTCCGAGGAGTCTGAACCTTCCATGAAGGAGCGTGGTGGGTGAGGTAGAGGGGATACGCAAATCCCCCCCTTCGCCCACCGTGAGCTCTCGCCAGGATTGGATGGGACGGAGCCAGAAATGGAGTCCAAGTAGCCTGGAACCCCCTGGGGAAAATTAGCGCTGGAGGAAGAAAGGAAAGAACCAATTGGAGGCTAGACTGGGTAAGCCGAGATTTTAAGCATGACTACGAACCCCGAGATAAAACCTCAAAGCAATTGCAGTGAGTGGAGAAGTGGCGAAAGGGAAGTGAAGTGCTTTATTAGGAAGAAGACTGCCTCGGAACTCCCCCCCACTTGGCTTGGGCAGTGAGACAGTTGGTATTCGAGTGGTTAGACTAAATTAAAAAGAAATTCTCTTCCGGATTAAATTGGAGAAAGTTTTGGGACTTAACTATATTTTGGACTTTTACTTTCTGTACCTTACTGTCCTTTGATAAAACAAACAATAAAGAAGCAAGAACGGAGGAGCCCTGCTGCGTTATGGAGTAATTGGGGGTCCTTCTGGATCCACAGCTACAATTTGATCACCACCTTACGGCTGTGACCAGAGGGGCCTTTGCACAGGT
>JANHGC010001006.1:150490-162700 GCA_027560395.1 Boaedon fuliginosus
CAAGCCTCCGTAATAGGGTTTCTTTTATCTCCTCCACCTGCGCTTGCTTTGCCCAGAAAGAGTTCGACTAGATGGTCGCCATTTAAGGCGCCACCCGGACGATCCTAGCTGGAGTCCAAGACAGGTGAGGAGGGGATTGGCGTGCCCCCTCAACCCTTCCTGTCACGCTCCTACGCCTCACCCCCTCCTCCGAGGGGACTTGGGGCCCCGTACGGGCCCTCAGATCGGCGGGCCGAGGGGGAAACCACAGAGCTCACGGTGTTCCACCTCATGTCGTCGTCGTCTTCCGGTCTTCTCCAGGTCCATTGGAATCTTGAAAGGTCACTAAGCGACCAATTATAAAATGAGTACTACCTATATTTCTATAGGTTTCTCAGCCTAATGATTGATTGAAAGGCTTGAGTCCTATTCTTGTTTGGTTAATACGTTTAAAGAATGAAAACATGAGCATATTATTTAATACTCTGTAACACTTTTTCACTTTTTCCCCTCCTCAGATCCTTATTCTGTAAAGAGGAATGTGGCAAGAACACTTAACAGTCAGTTAGTATATGAGTATATACTTCATTGTTTACGGTCAACTTACAAGTATTTTGCCTTGCCTCATAAACAGAATGCAAAAAACAACCAAATAAAATCTCTAGAGGGCTCAATACTTCTAGAACATGAGAAGAATGCCTTTAAGCAAACAGTCCCTGATATAAAAAATGTCCATAGTGAAAAAGAGAATACTGTAATAAACAGCTGTATAACATCTACCAAGAAAAGTTCATATTTTCCTCAAGAACATATGTCTGAGCCTTCTCAGGTATTTATTGATGAAAACTTTGTGGAAGAACAGTTGGCAGATGGTGAACATTTAGGAATGTCTTATGAGGACTCAGATTGCATAATTGAAGAATTCATTTCGGGTGACAATGAGGAATTTAAGCCAAGCTGTGAGGAGACTGAGAGTGGAAATGAAGAGGAGGAAGATGAAGAGGGTCATGAGCAGGAACATTTGGATAGTAACCAAGACAGTGAAAGTGGAGATCTTGCTATTCCAATTAGTGAGCATGATGTTGAAACAGACAGCATTTCTGATTTGGAAAATTTTCAAAATATAGTAACTGCCCTTAATGAGTTTGGTTTAGAAGAGAGTGGTATTCCAAATGATAAACTTGACATTGATGAAGAGAGTATAGAAGGTACTGATGAACTGGATGATTCTCTGTTCAAACTGGAACCACCAACTCAGGAACAAGTATCTGAAATGGATAACTCGGAAGAAGAAGAGGAGGAGGAAGAGGCAGAGGAAGAAGACGAAGAGCATAGCATTAAAAACCAAGGGCAACATGAAAACATAATCAATACTGAAGATGAACTGGACAATACATACACTGGATCTGGTGTTGAGGAACCTCTTTCCGAAGAGGAATTGCTTATTGCTCATGGGGACATTGCGCTAAAGAAGAGAGTAGATGAATTTTCAAGTGTCGATTTGAACAAAGAAGATGATCCTGAAAAAGAAGTACTTACTGAAAGTAACAAGCCAGTAGACCAGAGTAATAGGCCTGAATTCTTCTATGAATTTAATAAAACTGCTTTCACAAAAGGCAAGGTAATAGCACCTATATATCAAAGTGTTACTAATCATATAATGCTTTAACTCCAGGGCAAACTTATCTGTAGAAGTAGGACTTAACATCCACACTGGTAAAATTTGACCTACAAATTCTACATATAAGAATCTGAATTCAAATGTGTTTTAAAGCCATTTCCATCCAAGGCTAGACCCAACTGAATCCTGAAATATTAATTCCTGCCAGTTTGTATCCACAAACAAATTAGCTGTGAACTTCTGTCTCCTGTTAAAGTAAATAGATCATAGCAAACTTCAAGTTTAAGTATTTAAAATGTAAAGTTAAATTTCATCGTTTATTACAGTAGTCCAGTGTGATTCATATTATTTATATTCATAATATACTCTTGTCACTGATTTCCTAAGCAGCTAAGAAACATTGCTCATGTGGGACTTAAGGACATTCTTGTCCTAATTGCAATATATTATAGAACATTTTGGCTGTTTCAGAATATGAAGCAAAAGTATCAGACCAAATTGAGATATAAAGATATTAAATATTTGCTCTGGAAGGTTAGAAGATTGAAAAATATTTAGATGATGGGAGAATGATATCGTCAGGTCTACTAAAGTCACTGGAACTACATTGAATTTCATCCATCATCAATATATATTCAAGACTGAGCAATGGTTGCTCTTTTATTCTGGGAGCTAGGTGGTCTAATAAAGTTGAGAGAAGAGACGTTTTCAGATAAATCATTTATTTTGATCTAGACTCCTACAGTTGTATGCAGCTTATGTAAGCGAGAAGGTCATCTAAAGAGGGACTGTCCAGAAGACTTTAAAAAAATTGAACTGGATCCTTTGCCACCATTAACATCCAAGTTTTCCAGTATTCTGGATCAAGTGTGCATCCAGTGTTACAGTAAGTTGGAAGAACTATATTTTAATTATTTGTTAATTTTACAGAAAAACTTAATGGTTTTCTGGAACTATATTCTACTTGTAATATAGAGGATTATTTATTATCAGAAAAGAAAGATGTTGACCCATTTCTTTGCTACCAGTTGTGATTCTCCATTTTTTATTTTCCTACCAAACTTTGCCCTGCTTATATAGGTTGTACCTGGATCTGTGTTGCTAAATGTTTGCTCCCATAATGGCTGTAACTGATTTATTGTTAACATTTTTTATTTGTAAAACTTTCAAAGCAAAAGAAGAACAGCTTGTTTTGTGTGTCTCTTACTTTCTGCCACAGTTCCATTTGTAAATGAATGTAAATTGTGTTCTGTTTTCAACAGAAGATTTTGCTCCAAATGTTATAGAAGACCAGGCTCGAGAATATATAAGGCAAAATCTTGAAAGTTTCATCCGACAAGAATTTCCAGGTGCCTCCTGTAGTTCATATTTTAATTTTAAATTCAGAGATTTAAAGTGATTTTTATTTTCATCTAAATCTTGTTCAAACAAAATGCATTACTTGATAGAAAAATATTGTATGCTGAACTCAATTTTCTTACATTTTTAAGTAATCTGATGTTAAAGCATGTATTGCTAACTATGCTAAATGTTTGTGTGAATTAGTCATAGATATATATCCTCCTTTATAGGCACAAAATTAAACTTGTTTGGGTCTTCAAAGAATGGATTTGGCTTCAAGCAAAGCGACCTTGATATTTGTATGACAATTGATGGTCTGGAAACTGCTGAGGTACTTGTTGATATGGACAATTTGATGAACAAAAATATATGTTGTATGTGTCTTTTTTGTTTTGTAAGCTGCTAATGTTCTATATGTTTGTGCACAGATGTGTATGGTTACCCATCATTATAGTTTTGGTATATAGGCTGGGCACCAAACTACAAACTACTAAAACAGTCTCTGCAGGGTTCTATTCTCTGTTATTCAAAACCCATAGTGAGGTACTGTAAGAAAATAGAAACTAATTAACCAGATTTACTTTTTTTCCACTCATACCAATTCAGAAAAACTGGGTTTTCATTCAGAGTAGGTATTTGTGTATGGCATAACACTGCTGCAGCTACTGTTATAACAATCTAAAACCAGTACACAGCTTAAGAAATGTTAGGAAAATGCCATCATTCAAACCATATGGATTGTTCATTATTGTTTTGGATGGCTTGTATTGTCCTTGACAGTTACATCAAATGTGAGATATGAGTGGAAGATAAGTCTCATTGCAGCAATTTGCACTCAGAAATAAATGTATAAATTAAGCTGAGTTTGGAAAAAAGCGGCTGCTGTTTGAGAAGAGAAAAATAATCTATATTGAACTGTTTAATATGTAGGGTGTTCTGAAACCCTCACCAAATATTACACAGTACAGGCACTATTTCTACTTTTACAACTCTTGCAACTGAAGAAAAAGAACTGCATGCTTGCATTCTTTTTTCCTCTCCTTACTAAGTTTAACAAGGCCTTGGCAGTTTAAATATTTGCAACATTTGGGTCAGGATTCCGAGATGCTTCCATTTTCTGACATGAATGTTTCTGTGAGTTAGCATACGCTTGCAGTTTCAAAATCAAAAATGGGTTAGAAACAATATAGAAGCCAGTGCCTAGCATTACAAAGACATGCTTCAAAATAGTGTTAAGTACTGAAATTAAACCTGTGTATGCTGCAAAGAGGCTAGAGGTCTATTAAATGGATAAGGTTTTTTTGGATATAAATACTGTCACTATATTAACATTTTTTTCTATCATAGGGACTTGATTGTATAAGAATTATTGAAGAACTTGCAAGAGTGTTGAGGAAACATTCAGGTAAATATCTGAGTCTTCAAAAGTAAAAAGCTGTGTTGCCTTATGAAATGTCGAATCAGGTCCTCATATTTGATATAGTGTTACATCGTTTACATAAACATTTGGTTTAATTGTCTATGGAGATTCTCAGTCATCCAGGTCATGATAGTCCCAAAGGTGCTTTTTCAAGAGGCAACTGGACTTTCTGGTTTTTCTTTAAAGATGTTTTGCTTCTCATCCAAGAAGCTTCTTCAGCTCAGAGCTGAAAAACCAGAAATTCCAGTTGCCTCTTGAAAAAGCATCTTTGGGATTTGGCTTAATTATTTTTTAAATAGCAAAAATGTTGGCCAACAGCTTTATCCCAAACTGCTCGCTTTTTCATTATTCAGAAATCAAAATGCATTCAACTGGTTTCTGATGCAGTTATTTCAGGGGTGGGCAAAAGTATTTGTGTCTTTCATGAATGCCTGTATCTTTATTCAGATTATTTCCTAAAGTTTAAACCAAATTTTGCCAATGTTGTTACAGCTAATATATTGTTTGTTTATATGCTAATAGTATTAGAAAATGTAAATTTCATTGTAGAATTTTTATTAGCTTTCCAGTAAAACTTGATTCACTAAATCATCTTGCCTTATATAATTTTTTTTCATATCAACATCTTTTATACTTCTGTCTTTTGTCAGATTTCTGGTTCCCATTCTGTTTACATATGCTGACACCTTCTTTTTCTATAACTGAGTGCACTGAATGCGTTTCTGTTATTATGAAATACAGAAAAGCCTGAAATAACTCTATGCCAATTGTTGCTTAGTGATTTTTGTAGTGAAGCATCTTGACAATTTTCCAAAAGACTTTGACTAAAATAAGGACTGACTTTGAATTAACTGAAGCTTGCCCTTAAATAAGAATGTATGTTTTTGTAGCTTAAGCTTCATGTTTTATTTAGTCTGCTGGATTGTAAATCTAATATTGTCACTAAGTTAACTTGAAGTAACTATTTTTGTATTTGCATAGGTTTAAGAAATATCTTACCCATAACAACTGCTAAAGTGCCGATTGTCAAGTTTTTTCATGTCCGAAGTGGCCTTGAAGTAGACATCAGTCTGTATAACACATTGGTAAGAGCATTTAACTGTTTGAAATGTAAATACTTCTTCAAATAGTCATTAGGAAGTTTTTATAAATAGGAATGGTCCATGGCTCCAGGGAAAAATATTTTTTCCGTTTATATTTGAGTCATCATCATATGGACCAAAAACAAATAGCAAGCAATGATATGGGCAGTTGATTAAAATTGAGAAGTTAGAAGGTAAAATATCAACCTTGTCTTTATAATATTTTATTTCAGAATAATCTGTGAAAATAGCTTAATGTAAAAATATGTTCATCCCAAAGAAGCATATGATTTCTGAAATGACTAATTTTTAATAGCATTTTAAAAATGAAGCTTTTCTTACCTGAAAAGAGAGATGAAATTCTACCATGTATCAATCTAAAACTTGATAAACTTCTGAACAGCTTTCCATGCCTGAATTTCTCATTTTACCTTTCCAAATCTTTCTGTAAAAGGAAAGGAGACTTGCATTTAGTCTTTTTGTTTTTTGCAGGCTCTGCATAACACAAGGCTCTTGTCTTGTTATGCCACAATTGATCCCAGAGTAAAATATCTTTGCTACACAATGAAAGTATTTACAAAGGTAAGGCAATGTCCAGGCCTTATGGGGGAAAGCTCAAGAGCAACCAAGTCTTAAAGCTAATTTTTCTCTCTCATTCCAGATGTGTGACATTGGTGATGCATCCAGAGGCAGTTTATCCTCCTATGCATATACTCTAATGGTGCTCTATTTTCTTCAGCAGAGAAGTCCACCTGTTATTCCAGTTCTTCAAGAGGTACAGTACATAATTGTTGTTTGTACACCTCCATGTCTACTTAAAATAATTCAAAGGCTACCAGTTTAATGCTAACCTAATATTTAATACTTTTTTGTTTAGATCTGTAAAGAGCTAGAGAAACCTGAAATTCTAGTTGATGGCTGGAATGTTTATTTCTTTGACAGAATAAATGAACTGGTGAGAATCTGACTGATTTAGGGGAAAAGGTTGTATGTATTCTTAAATTTTACATTCCTAAGATTTGCTGAATTTATTTATTTATTTATTTGTTTGTTTGTTTGTTTGTTTAGATTTATACCCCGCCCCATTTCCCTGGTCAATAAAAACGAGGACAACCTCTGTCTATATTATTAAATCCAGGAATCAGCTTCTGTACAGCTAAAGGGAATTAGTTAATAAACAGTTTGTTTCAGATTAGCAGATTTTACATTCAGTGAAATCAGCCACGTTCCCTGTGTTTTTATAGGGTTCTAACTTTCATCCTAGAATAGTCAAAAAACAGAAGAATATGTTTCTTTTGCGCACAGGTTAAAATGTTCGTATGTGCATAATAATTAAATTACATTTCCCTTTTAAAATTTAACCCCCTAAAAAAATGAGCAAAAAAGGTTTTTTTCCCCCTCTCTTTTCAGTCAGATGTTTGGTCAGATTTTGGTAAAAATAAAGAATCCATTGGTGAATTATGGCTAGGACTTCTACGTTTTTATACTGAGGAATTTGATTTTAAAGAACATGTTATCTGCATCCGAAGAAAAAGTTTGCTTACAACATTCAAGAAACAGTGGACTTCAAAATACATAGTCATTGAAGGTATCTCTACTTTATGAACATTTTATTGACATTTTAACATACAGATTTTTTATTATTGCAGGGGCTTTATTGGGTGACTAGCTGCTAAGTGCATAACAGTGTCTAGCACTGGAATGAATGATATCACTATTACTCATTGAAGAAAGATAGCAAACTTAGCATTTTTCTGCATGGTGCTTCTCTTGATGTCCTTTCACTAAGGCCACTGCTGACAGTCTACAAGTGAGCTGTTGGATCCACTGCCATTGCTCTGTATGTTACATTAAACAAAGGCCACAGAGAAGAAATAGTCTCTAACAAAAATAAGATGGGTATACAGCACACACCAGAGTTGTTTTGTAGGATAGAATTATTTTGTAGAGTAACTTTTTGTAGATTCTAAACTTCTCTTATTTTTTCTGTGCCTCATAATGTACCTAATGTTAGGTGGAACTCTTGAAATCATTTAGTTCCTTTGAATGTTACAGATGAAATCACGGGGACCTGATATTGACCCTGCCATCCTTGTAGCTTTATCTGTATAGCACTCTTCTTTCCACCCAGCCTAATCTATTCTGGGTTTCTGAGGGCATATCCTAAAGGACATTTCATTGCTTTCTTCTCCTTGCACTGGAATTTTCTCTTTACTCCCTGACTATATTGAATTCTAATTCTAACGAAGTTTGGATTGGTAAAAATATGAATGAATGTTATGATCCTCAACACTTCACTTATGTTAAGTTTTTTCATTTATATCATCTAGAACTTAGATATCACTCTTCTTTTTTAGGGCTGAGTGCATCTATCACACTATGCCATACTGTGGCCTATGAACAATTGTTTATAACTCATAGGAACCAGATCATTATAGCTTGCTAAATAAATTAGTATTTAATGCAGCATGTGAACTCTACCTACGTATCAAATAGATAAAAAGTTGTTCTGAAATAGCCATTTCGTTGATAAGGGTTGTTTAATGTTTTTCTATGTATTTTACTAATGTCTAATACTTGCTTTGCAGATCCTTTTGATCTGAATCATAATCTTGGAGCTGGACTATCAAGAAAAAGTAAGATCCTTTGTCAGTTATCTTGCATCTAATAAATATTGATTATTTTTATTAACATAGTTAATTATCTTTATTTCCATTATTTTAGTGACAAATTTTATAATGAAGGCTTTTATAAATGGCAGGAGGGTGTTTGGCACTCCAGTAAGAGGATTTCCAAAAGAATATCCTTCAAAAATGGTGAGTGTTAGAAAATTCATGACCCAGTTTCCTTTCAAATATGTCATTAATAATGCTTTTTCTCAGTCAATTTGTATACTTTTTACTGATAGAAAAAAATACATATTTTAAAGGATGGTTACTTAAAAATATGACCATTATGATGTAGTTCATAAATGAAATTACTGAAGAGATCTATGATAATATTTTTGATAATGGAACTGCAATCTATATATAAGGTATTTTAGGTACTCTAGAAACTAACAGATATTGACAAAGTTCCCCTTGACCGGGGAAGAGAGGTGGGGTATAAATCTAATTAATTAATTAAATAAATAAATAAATAAGTAAGTAAGTAAGTAAGTAAATAAATAAATAAATAAATAAATAAATAAGATATTGAAAGATCTTACTCATCAGAATCATATGTTTAAACATTTCCATGTCACAAATAATGGAGCTGAACCAAATATTGCAGTTTTATCTCATTTAATAAAATTTGCCCTGCAACATTTAATCAGACGTTTCCGATTAACTTGAATCTATATTACCTTGAATTAACTATTTCACGTTAGTTAACTTGATTTAACTATTTCAAATTAACTTGAATATATATATGAATTAGTGGGAAGTGGTGGCTCAGTGGGTAAGATGCTGAGCTTGTCGATCAGAAACGTCAGCAACTCAGCAGTTCAAATTCCTAGTGCTGCGTAACAGAGTGAGCTCCCATTACTTGTCCCAGCTTCTGCCAACCTAGCAGTTCGAAAGCATGTAAAAATGCAACTAGAAAAATAGGGACCCCCTTTGTTGGAAAGGTAACAGCATTCAGTGCGCCTTCAGCATATAATCATGCTGGCCACAAGACAATGGAGACATCTTCGGACAGCGCTGGCTCTTCGGCTTTGAAATGGAGATGAGCACCGCCCCCTAGAGTTGGGAATGACTAGAACATAATGTGCAAGCTGAACCTTTACCTTTATATATGAACTGGATTCAAAGTTGTAATTTTGTAGGTTTTTACATGTTTTCTAGAGTCCTTACTAAAATCATCTAAATTAAATACAAGCAGAGTCAGAGTTAGGAAGTAGGTTTTACTTGTTGTGCTTTAGGGACAATCTTCGGGTCTTAAATGCTTACTATGCTTAATGCTTTGCTAGGAATATTTTTTTGACCCAGAAGTGCTTACAGAAGGAGAATTGGCCCCAAATGACAGATGTTGCAGAATTTGTGGTAAAATTGGACATTTCATGAAAGATTGCCCGATGCGGAGAAAGTAAGTTTGTTTTTGCTCAAGTGCAGAAATAATCTAATTATTAGAAATTTAAAAATATTTCCTCTGTATTTTAGTGCTGCATATGGAAGATAGGTGGTTTAAAACATGTATAGTATTCTGAAACTATGAATCCTCATAATTTGAAAATACTACTCTGTTACTGAAAATATGGGATTAGATTGACCTCATGAAGTATTGTATGTTGTGTATAGTTGTTTTCATCAATGCCTTTAGTTGTGATAGAGAATCTTCCAAGTAAATTTGTTTGGAAATTTGAAAATACAAACAGTGCAGAAATAATATATAGTATTAAAAACTTTAAAAATGGGAAGTGCAATTGCAAAAAGACTAGTAAATGTATTTTATTGTTAGCTCCAAGTTGTGCACTAGGAGAAAGGAATCCAGCATATTTTAAAGTGATTTTGCTATAGTACACTTCTCAGGCTTAAAGTGCATAAAAGAAAAATTATTTCAATCAATACTGTTATAGACTCCGAAGACGGCATGATAGTGAAGATCCTAAAAACCAAAGATACACAGAAAATAAAGAAAAAAGAAGTAAAGATGAACAAGAGACCCCAATTAAAACTACAGAAAGAGAAGTGTTGTTAAAGGATGGAAAGCTGCAAATATGTACACCTAACAAAATTAAATCAGGAAGAGGAGGACTGGAAGCAGGAAAAGAGAAATCTCCCAAACCAATGGGAGAGAAATGGAAGCGGGAAGAAGATAGAGATTTAAGAGAAAAACGTTGTTTCATTTGTGGAAGGGAAGGACACATAAAAAAAGAATGCCCACAGCACAAAGGAGCTGCAGGTATGAATTCTAGCTTCAGTCCAATGCTGCTAATGGGTGTTTTACTCTGTATTCACCAGGGTTAAACGGATGGCCTCAGTGTTGATCTTATCTTTCTAAAGCTATGATTTAGATCTACAGCAGTGCAGATATTAGCACTCAGCATGAGAGTTTGGGATTGAGAGAGAGAGTCAAAAGAGGAAGTCATTGAAAATTGCTTCCTAGCCTGTCTGCTGGAAGGGATGCCAAGTCAGCAAATTAAGTGCCCTTTTCTGTACATAATTTAGTGTAAGGAATGGAAATAATGAAATTTGTTTCCATTTGTGAAATAAGAGCTCTGGATATAATCCTTGATGCTGAAAACACTTTCAATAGAATAGAAATAATGCTTTAAAAAGTGGTGTTTTTATTATAAAAACACAATTTAAGTGTAGCATTTATTTAAGGGACCATTCAAATAGAGGAGATGGCTGTTATACCCAGATATGTGCTAAATTTTATGTTACGTTATTTGCATAATGATATCAGTATAATGACATTGTTAATGCAAATAATAAAATTAGAAATGATGGAAATTGTGTTGTTTGGTTGCTTGGGGTGGAAGTAAGATATATTTAAGTAAATTGTGCAAACTACTTTGGATATAACAGAGTTTATGCAAATGTTCACTGTTGTGTAGTGAAAGGGAGCATATTACATCAAGATTTTTTCCTCCCCTGGTCACTTTTTTAATTTTCCACTTTGCTACTTGAGACTTTTACCCTCACCCGAAAAAAGTGCTTAACCTCTGGATTGAGGAAGGAGAGAGTAGTGAAAGGGAGGGAAAGTTTCATTAGGAAAATTGCAAAAGTAAAGAGTAAGGACTCTGCCCGCTTCCCTTTACTTCAAATTGTAACTCTAGCAATTTATTCAGATGAACCAAAGAAAAACCAGTAGACCTCTTTTGAAAGATAGCCTTACAAAAGTTGCTCCTTATTCATTTAGTTTTGTCTTAGCATGTTGCATGAATGCAATTATGAGTTATAAGCTATTTCATTAAAGACAGGGCAGTGCATAAATTCAGACAATTGTAATGTATTTAACAAACTATGGTTTAACAATCAGGTCTTGAAAGCTGATTTTTGACTGAGGTCAAAAGTATTTGGAAGGTTGATGCAGACATGTAAACTTTTCACAAACTATAATTTTAACTTTCTAAGGTGTTCTGATGTTAGAAAATCCATGTGGGACCCCTATATCCAGTGCTGTTAAACACTCTGGTCGATTAAATCAGGTAAATCATGTATTGATTTTTTAAAAAAAAAATAAGATTAGATTTTATCTTGATACATGATAAAATTCATAGTACATTATTTCAAATAGATACCTGTTAAGATATTGCAGGATTATATTTCTGTTATCACATTATATATTAGCTACCCCCAACTGTTCGTTCATGCTTTTTCTTATCTATTTTTTAAGGAAGAAAAAAAGAAACAGAAAGGGAAACTACATTTGGGTCCCCAGTCAGGTTTGTAAATTAAGCTTTTTTTAATGCAAACCTTACTCTCTGTGAAATGATATAAATGTAATTATTGAAATAGATGAAAAAATATTTCAATTTTTTTTCCTCACAATTTATGAAAGCTCCTTGCCTTGCTGAATGGCTAAAAATTTGGGATTGGTGTTTTCAATATCATCCCTCTACGCAATTCTTTGGGTCAAATGGGGGGTGGGGATGTTGTTCCAGCTCTTAGAAGTTTTGGAGAGCAATATGGGGACTGCAGCATTAGGAAGGAACAAAAACATCTATTTCTGCCCTTTTTCCTACATGACTGGCTTTTAGGATCTAACCCAGTGTTTCCCAATGTCAGCCATTTTAAGATGAGTGGACTTCAACTCCCAGAATTCCCCAGCCAGCGTTG
>JANHGC010001006.1:168981-179350 GCA_027560395.1 Boaedon fuliginosus
GGCCTGGTCATTTCTTTGTCAGAGGGCAAATGGACAAAATCAGCAGGGGATCACATACTTATTTCCCTCACTGTATAAATTAAATACTGACAATTTTTATATAGCCACATTGTCCATCAATACATTATGTCCCTCTTGTATTTTCACATTTTTTCTTTCTCTTTGCAGGTTATAAGATAACCATTTCCTTGGCTTATTCACAAATTGAAAATGTCTGTGTTTTGCATTTCCAGTTTTCTTATGGTTAATACAGATAACTTACTACAAAATCTTAATTTCTTGACAGATTTATGTTTCCTAGTGGATTCTAATGAAATTATCTTCATCAAGAAGAGATAATGGCAAGCTGCTATTTAAAAAGATGAACTCTGGGAACAGCGTAGCTCACGGAGAGGGAGGGAGATCAGAAGCCGCCTCCCCTTCCAAAACATTATTAAAGCATTGAAGCGACCTGCTCTCCACACCCCCATAGAGGCTCGTAGAACAAACAATACAAAATAGCAACAGGAGGATCGGGACTCTAGAGGGCGCTCCCGTGTAACATACACACCAAAAGAAGCGGGAGGGGGGGGCTCTCCAATAGAGAAGAAATGTATAGTAGGGAGGAGTCAACCAAAAAGCAAATGTTCAGTTTAAATAAGTGCAAAAGGAAACACAGTAGATTTACCCATCCTAACGTTGCCAATACACGGAGAGGATTTGCCTTTGGCGTCTCTTATTGGCTAAGCGATACGGTCCAGGTGTTTCAGCGGTCCCTGAGGTTTCTAGGGAGAATTTCGCAAGGAGCGCAGGCGGAGGCTGGGATCGAGTCCCTCCAGCCTCCCCTTCACGCCGTTCCGGCTTTGTTCTAGCGCGAAAAAGAGCAACCCGAAAGCTACAGACATCGCCCGTGGAAGGAAATGGGGGGGATCCCCCCTTGGACGAGGGCTACCTAAAGAGCACGGGGGTGCGTGGGGAGGCTGTGATCGCAGCAAGGATTGTGGAAGTCTCCGAGGGGTTGAAAAGGAGCCCCTCCAAGGACTTGCGTACTTTTGGAGAAAGAAGCGAAGGAGATGTCGAGGGATGCGTTTGATTTCAATGATTCATTTTAGCCTGGTAATAACAGGACTTTATAAACTTGGACAGTTTTCCTCTCATCTCTGAAAAAAAACAGAAGACTCCCTGGCCCCAAACTGTTATTTTTTGCAACAGTTAAAGGGGCAAGAAAGAAGTTTTTTCTAGAGTTCTTGATTGAGCTATGCCCTCCTTTTAGTAATCAACGGAACCCCACCCTCCACTTGTTCCTGTTATGTTACTTAATCGTTTTTCCAAAGGCGTTCGTGTACTTCGTCTTGGGCGGTTGTCGTGAGTAGTTTTTGATTACTTTTTTAAAAAAAATAATATGGAATTAATATGTGGACCATCCTGTGCCTCCGGTTCTCCCCTGCAACATCCACCACTGGGGGGTTAATTCGGGCCATTGGGTCAGAGCTTTAAAAATCTCGAGCGTTATTAGATGTCGGGGGCAGTTAGGACTTTACTGAATCGCTTCACTGCTTTCTGGAGTTGTCCGGAGTTTTGTCAGAAAACTCAGTTGGGTGGCCCAATTGTGTACTGATAAGAAACTTCACCAGGTCAATGAAGCAAAGCTGCGATACAGATCTTGTGTCCTTCCCTGTAACCTATGTCCAAATTAGAATGAACTTGCTGGGAGGTGGCAATTGGCATGATCATTCATGCTTGATGCCTTTAGAATGATCCATCTGCCAGTAACAGGACAAGAGGGCAAGTACAATAAAACCTTGCCCAAATGAGAAATGCCATTTAGCTGGGTGGATTAGAAAGACACTTTTTGGATTGAAAAATTTAATATAAGCTTGTTCTCCATGTTCTGATTTAGCTTTGCTCAATCCTCCAGGTCATGCTTGTCCCAAAGGTGCTTTTCCAAAGGCAACTGAAGTTTTTGGGGTATTTTTTTTCCTTGAAACATTTCCCTTCTTAACGAAGAAACTTCTTTGGTTCAGGCTGAACTATTGAGAAAGGAAAGATTTTATCCCTGAGAAAGTTGTATGTTTTTACTATCCTGCTCCCTGCTGAACCCTTCTGACTATCTTCTGTTTTACTACAGGCAAATGTTATCTCATAAAGTGAGATTAAGAAGGACCAGAATCTGCCTCCTTGATGTTAAGACATTAACTTTTCCTCACTTTTTTAAAAAATAATTTTTATTATTTAAAAACATACAGACAAAAACATATATAGACAGTTACTACTACAGTATCAATGACTCAATTTAACAATTTCTATGTATATATTTTAATTACCTATCCTGTTATTTACAATTATATACAATTACTTTGTCTTATATTTCAAAACTTTTCAAATCCAATGTCTTATAGTAAATTAATCACCCTACTTATTTTGATTCTTAACCTCTTTTTTCCTTCTTCTCCACCCATGCATACCATTTGCTCCAACTTTTGTAGAAATCTGACTTCCCTTTATTTTTTAATAACATAGTAAGCTTATCTAGATTTGCACATTCACATATTTTATTTATTAAACTTCTATCTGTTGATAAATCTTTATTTTTCCAATTTTGTGCAAAAATCAACATGGCAGCTGTCGCAATATGTATTATCAGACGAATTTCTGTTCTTTTATACCCTTCCGGCAATATACCCAATAAAAATATTTTGGGTCTCAGTACAAGTTTAATATCTAGTATTTCTTGAAGACAACTTTTTATTTTTTTCCAGAAGGTTCTTGCTAGTGGGCAGGTCCACTACATGTGGTAGTAGGAGACCAAGGCAAAATCGTACTTCCAACGATTTGATGGGATTCCTGGCTGCATTTTGGACAGCCTGGCTGGGGATAAATGCCACCTGTAAAACATTTTACATAGGTTCTCTTTATATGTTGCTGCCATGGTATTTTTGTAATTTTTAGTCCAAATTCTAAGCCATCTATCTAAGTCAATTGAGTACCCGAAATTCCTGGACCAAGCTATCATAGTATCCTTTACTATTTCCTCTTCCATTTTTATTCTCAACAGAAAGTTGTATCCTCTTTTAATTAGTTTTTTCCCCTCATCAAATAGAATTTTATTTAGAAGCAACTTCTAAAGAACCTTACTCAACTCTTCTCCATTCCATTCAGCCGGCAGTTCTTGAAGGACACCTGCAAAAATGAATAAAGACCAACTCCAGGAACCCAACTCCATCTGCTCCAGTGTGCTTCATGAAGATGCAGTCATTATAAATGATGCAAATAAAGATGCTACCAAAGACAGAGATACTTGTGCAACCGTACTTCCCAAAAATTCCTGTTTACCTGAAGCTTCAAAACTTGGCTCAAAAAGCAAACATAAACTTTATCCTAAACTGCCACCAGCATATGTGCTTCCTTACCTGGTTTTAATCAAGAATTGTCTTGATTTGCCATTTCCCACCATCAAGAAACAATGTCTCACAGGAGAAATATTGTGCAAGATAGACTGTTTAACACTGAGGCGCAAAAAGAAGAAACCACCTACTTCACTTGAACCAGAAAAAGTATCAACACTTCAAGGTTGATTGAATTCTCAATTGCAATTGGGGATGAGTAAAGCATTCAGATTAATAAATGGAAATATGGGGTAATAGTTTTCAAAACTTAAGAATGAAAGTCAATCTTCGAGCCCAAACAATTAAGTAGGGATCCTTTTGAAGTCAAGAACAACTCCTGAATATTGTGTTGTGAATTATAAGAAAAGTAAAAGATTAAATAAAAGAAACAGCCCCTGATTAGGAGAATAGCTGGTTTGTAATTTGAGGGAACCTGGAGATAACTACTTAAAGTTGGAAGGAACTAAGTTTGCCATAAATCAGATTCTACTTAGGAGTTAGTAGTAAATTTCATAGTTTCCTGAAGTCAGTCTATATGTAGTTTGTGAATCTCACTCCAAACCTGGCTGTCTCAGTCTAATGACCATATAGTGGCTAAAAATCCTAGAGTAGCTCTCCCAACATATGTGGATTGTGGAGGATGCCCTGCTTCAGAGCATTTACATAACCCATAGTTTCCAACCGGATTGCCTTCCAAATGTGGAGAGTTTCGCTTCTGGAATTCTCAGGAATTGTCACACTGGCTGGGAAATACCTGGGCCTAGATTGAGTAGGCCTGAGTTAAATTTTTAGTTTCACATCAAGCTTTGCCTAAAACTTAGTGGCTGAAATAGAAGTGACATTTCTCTGGAGGACAGGATTGAATGTGGTGTGAAGGCTGATCTTGAGCATTCACCTCCTCCTTCAGTTCAAGTTACAAGCAGGGGGAGTAGCCTCTACTATCTGGAAATGCACATATGAGCAGAACCTTCGTGCAGGTCCTAGCCAGCATGGCTGGTGATGCCAGGTACTAGGATTTGCAATTCTGCAGTATCTGGAAGGCTGTTTTCCAACCCCAGCTCTACAAGAACATAGTTGTATTACTAAGCTTGTTCCTCCTTTGAATTTTCAAAAAAGAATTCAATAGGCTACCTAGCAGAAATAGGCTATCTGATGGTTCTGGCATTTGCAGTTCCCACTCTCATAATAATGCTTTGGCATAATATACAGAGTGCTAGGGAAAAAATAACATATTCACTAATACAATGTGATCTGATATTCTGTATTTTTCTCTTTGTTTAAAGAAACAAAATATGTAACCTTTGAAGGCCTGGAGGACCTACAGTGGAAATTATTCAAAGGTGTGCTAAAACGAAAGCCAAAAACAGTGGGAATTTGGCGGGAAGCAAATTACACAAAGAAACCTGTTACAACTGTTATTCGTCAAGCAAAGGAACATATCCTTCCCCTGCTACCTAAAGACTGGATAATTGATGAGTCCCTCACGTTTTCCAAGGAAAAGGTTTTTTCTTTCTTTTTAGAAACTGAGTCACCTGTGAATATGTAGCAGTCCCTGAAGTTCGCAAAGAATCTATGTAAACAACCAATAAACAACACATTGTGCTGGACATACAGTGTGATGCCATTAATTTTCTTATTGTAACATAAAATACAGCTGTTTGGTTTCCAACATGCTTGTTCTATTTTTTTTTACTACAGTAGCCTTTTCTGTTATTCTATGCCAATTTATAAACTCTCATGATCTGGTGTTCTCCAGGTGGATCCCATGTGGAATTCAGAAGTTGCAGCCCCATCTCTCACCCTCACTAGGTAGACCAACCAGGAAATCAATTCCATAGGAAAGCTACAATTCCATAGGAAAGCTATTTTTATTGGAATTGGCAATAAAAACAGAACTTTGTGAGTATGATCGTGCTATTCCTCTCCTCCTCTTTATAGTTCAGTGAATTAGAGAGGTATCAGCTGTTTTCAAACATAAACTGGATGTTCTGGACTTAAGTAATACTTCATTTATTTAAGCAACAGCACTTATTTATTTTCATCAAGGTCATCTTTACTCTCTACGCCACCAGAGCTTTAAAAAAAGTGCTGTATTCTACTGGAGAATACTGATACATGATCTTACTGCTTGATTGCAACTTCAGTTTTACTGAAGTTGCAATCAATTTTACCGATACTGATAGAAGTAAAGGCTACTCTGCTGAATGCTGTGCAAACACCTACAGATCCCTTTGTTTAGCAGATCTAAAAAGACTTGTTGGAAGAGCTAGAGAAGCAAGGCTCTTAGAATTCAATATAAAAACCATATTCTTGGCTATGTCTATTATCTATGACATTTTTAGATCAGATTAACAACAATCCCTATATAGATAAAAGTCTATTATAGTCCTGTAAGTATATACTGTATGTACACAACATCACTAATAAATGCAAGTGCTTAACTGGTATGCTGACACTATTATGAATGTACTATTGGGAGGGGGGGGGGAAATGGAGGTAGAACCATGGATAGGTCTTAAGGAGCTTACGGAAGAATGACCTGTGATCTGCGAATAGTATCCAGTATTGTGTATTTAGGGATGGGAGAGATGGCTATCTATTTCTATCTGGTACAAGCAGCTGTTTTTAGTTACCCTATGTTTGCTATTCAGGCTGATCAAGGTTTAGAGACCAATTGTCCCTATCTGAAGCACACTGGTCATAGAAAGGAAAGCCAAGGGAGCCTATATTAACCAAAGCTGGACACTTGGTGATTGGTCTGATACCCTTTATTTGGAATCCTCTGACTCTGGGATCCCCAAACCCCTTCCCCCCGGGCTGCAGCCCACTACCAGGCCTTGAGCTATTTGGAACTGAGCCACAGAAGTGGTAGGCAAGCACACACACATTGCCACTTGCATGAGCAATATGCTCATGCAAATGGAGCTGTGAGTGGGTACTTGCCTGTCACTTAAGCAGAATTATCCCCTCTCCCCCACCCCCAGCCCCTGGCTGGGCCACAAAATGGAAAGATTGGGGAACTCAGATCTAGCTCATTTTATTAATTATTTGCAAAAGTGTCCCAGCCACTTGACAATACCAGGTAATCCTCATTTAATGAGGACAATCAGGACGTGTAACACTGTTGCTAAATGATGCATTGTAATGTATGTTCCACTGTGGTTGTAAAGCATGATAGTAACTTGTTTTTTAAATAGGTTACTAATGGTCTAGGTTTGAGGAGCTCCTCTAAAGCCTTTGGTGTGAAATCACTTAATTGCTTATCTCTGAATTTCAGAGCTTGATAATGCATGTATGCAGTGGTGGGATTCAATTTTTTTTTTTACTGGTTCTGTGGGCGTGGCTTGGTGGGCATGGCTATGCAGTTGACCAATCAGAGGTGGTATTTGCTGCGGTTGGCCAATCACAGGTGCTATTTGCCAGTTCTCCGAACTAAACAAAATTATTGCTACCGGTTCTCCCGAACCTGTCAGAACTGGCTGAATACCACATCTGCATGTACAAAACTATCCACTACATACACACACACCCTCATCTTGCTTCCGTGCCTTGGTTCTTGATTAACTGATCTAGATTTGCCTCTGCTGGACTTTGTTTTTTCTTGATTAGCAACATTTCACCCTGGGCCAGCTTCTGGTTTTATCTGGTCTAAATTAGGCCACTTAGCAGCCTGGTATCTCTGTATTTTTAGATAGCTTTGTTTGTGTGCTTTCTTGCTCAGCTTGATATTCCTCCACATTTTTTCTTTTTTCCTTAATTAAGTTACAATACTGACTTCAGATAGTCTATGATATTTATACCATGTGAGTAAAGTAATGAATCCATAAGCACCTGAGTGGATTTCCTTAATTAAGGTGTGTCCTTGCAGAGGTTGGCAATGGCTACAGTCCCATCATCTAACATCTAACCAGAAAGTGAGTTGACTGTAACAATGGATTCAACCCTTTCAGAACACTTGGAATCTGCTTTAAGGAAAAGACTCAATCTGCTGAATAGACACCTCTGTACATTGTTCCAATTTTAACTGAGATACAACCAGGGTGCGATGGAGGTAATGGACTGCTGAGTCATCTTAGAACCCATCCTCAGGGTTTGAAGATTGCAAACATACCATCACCAGCTTGGCCAAATCCAACTTCAGCCTCTTGTGAGATCAGTGATTTCAGGTAGGAATACTGCAATAGAGTGAATGGGACACCAGTAGTAATGTCCCAAACTTTAATATTTTTTTCCTTGAATGCCCTTTGATGCTTAGCTTTCACTGTCTTGGAAAAAGTATTGTGACAGATAGACATATCTTTTGTTTGAGACCAGTTTTTCAGAGGCAAGCAGTGAGTCTTTTTTCTCAGAGTGTATCCCCTTTAATGGATTTATTAAGCTTTTTATGTTACTACAGGCTAAGCAATTATGTAAGAGCTTGAAAATTTTAATTTTCCATGCCTAGGGTTAAGATGAGAATCTTTCTGTGCTGAGAATATTCTTGAGTGTCCTGCATTGAAACTCAGATATGAAGGCTGCATAAAGGACCTACATTGCTTTAATTGAAGGAATTGTAACTGATTTACTGAAACATTTGCAATTTTATTCTGATAGAAGAGCAGAAATATCACTTTTCTTTTTCTAATGGCAGTATAGAAATGCGTGCCAAGAACTAATGATAGAAGAGTACAATTTATTCAGAACACCATGAAACCTGGAGCCATACAAACATACAGAGACCTAACTTACGGTGTTGTATAGTATATTATTTTACAGATAGCTTTGACTTAAGTATTTTTTACTTAAAAGGCTATTACAATTTTAAGTTTAGGTTTATATAATGCTTTAAAGTGATTTGCTTGATATGTTGGGGGAATCCAATATTACAGTTAGTAAACACTGCTTTGTATTTATTTAGGGTGTTAAGTGACCCCAGTAAATTTGTTTATTCAATAAACCTAGTTATATCATACTTTATCATGATATTCAATTTACGTGAGCATTGTATATATCCTTAAAAGAAAGTGGAATTCTACATATGACTAAGGGCTTCTGACTGCATAAATATAGAATCTCTGCTAATAATTGTGTTATTAGCTTATTGATGAATATATAATTACTGCAAAACAATATCCTATGCAAGAGTTTAAGCAATATGTTTGATTGAAATACTATATACAACTTAGAAGGAGCTATTACTTTGACATATCCATATTTATGACAGCAAGTGTAAATTTACTTAATATAGTATTAATTAAATCTGAAGATTCAATGGTTATTTTCATGATCAAATATGGTTTAATGAGCATTATTTTAGTCTGTAAAAATGTGTATTTAATTAGGAGAATATATCTTTTGAACTGTGTTGTTGCCTGGCTTTATCACTGAACTTGCAAGCAAAGAATGTAAAGTTATTAATATTAAGCATCTTGACTAAAATGATAGAAGAAACAGTATTTGGTAGTGTTTAGCACCAAGTGCCCATAGCATGTGCATGTATGTATTCCCAAAATGCAGCACGTGTATATGCCCTGCACATACATCCCACCCTCATACATGCATGCACGATCCCTGTCTGTGTGCCCCACCTCCACACATGTGAGTGCAACCCCACGTGACCCGAAAGACCAGCTGGCCGGCAGAAGGTGCACGGGGACATGCATGGCGTAGATGACCTGGGCAACGGTTGCGTGCCTAGAGAGAGGGCTCTGCATGCCACCTCTGGTACGCGTGCCATAGGTTCGCCATCACAGTGCTAGAGTATATAACAAAGTAAAACATATTTTTTCAATATTAGGCTGGCCAGCAGATGGCAGCAGACATATAATTTTGCACAAAAATCATTTGCTGGTCCACAAGGGGAAAAAAATATAAAATCCAAAACTGGATAACAGCTTTATTGAGATAAACAAAAATGATACATAGGGGTGTGACTCTTTACTTAAAGCAAACCCTGTCAATCACAAAAGGTCTTTAGCAGTAAAATAAATAAAATAATAAAGGAATTGATTCTTTCCACAGTCCTTGTATTGCAAGCCCATATTTGCTAACAGACAGTTGTCCATCTAAAGCAGCTCCTATCTAGCAACAATTTCTGTGCAATTAAATGTGAACTGTATCTAAATCATTGCTTTGCAGAAATTGCATTATTGGAAAAAAACAGTGAGAGCATTACAGTACTTTTACTGTAATGTGTATACTGTGACTATACTAGAGAAAAGGAATTGCAAGTAGTGATATATATGCCAAATGTATCTGTGTGTTTGGAACTGCCATTCCCAGAATTTCTAGTCAGTACATTGCAGCACTACCATCCCAGTATATGTTGGAAAAACAGCACTAGCAGTAGCAGTTATGTACCACCCCATAATGTTTACTGGGCACTTAAAAAAATGTCACCATATTGCCCCCAACAATCTGGGTCCTCATTTTACCAACCGGGAGGATGGAACACCAAGTCAACCTTGAGCCCCATCAGGATCGAATTCCAGGCTGTGAGCAGAGTTTGCCGCAATAATGTATTCTAACCACTACACCACCAGAGATTCTTATGCTGCCATTAATACTAAACTCATTCCTTAATGTGCATAATGGCACTATCAATGTACATATGAAATCTAGTTTGGTATAATGGTTAAGGTATTGAGCTATAAACTGGAAATCTGAAAGTTCTAACTCCGCTGTAGGCACAAAGCCAATTGTGTGAGCTTGGGCCACTCATTCTCACAGCCCTTGGAAAGAGACAAAGGCAAACCACTTCTGAAAAACCTTGCCAAGAAAACTTCAGGGACTTGAGAACTGGATACCATTGAATGTAAGAAGAAAAAAATACTATAAGAGATAGTTGGATTTTGATCGGACACAAACAAAATTTTATGGGGTAGAAAATCCCTCTCAGGGAAAGCCTAACATGCAATCACCATGAATATGCTCAGAATGCAAATAGAAAGATGAATAGAATAGAATAGAATAGAATAGAATAGAATAGAATAGAATAGAATAGAATAGAATAGAATAGAATAGAA
>JANHGC010001006.1:198095-209232 GCA_027560395.1 Boaedon fuliginosus
CATGATAGATGGTATCAATATGCTATTATTTAACACCGGTCTGAATGCAATTGGTTAATTCTGAACACAGCCACATCTCTATTTATAAAGGGTGTGTGCACTTATGCAACTATGTTATTGTATATTTTTTATTTCCTCCCAAAAAAATATTTCCATTTGTTTTTCAATTAAATAGTACATGTTATATGTTATATTAAAAGAGGGGGAAAAGTGATTCTCCTGTGGAAGGCCATGATAGTCTTGGTGGAGAATGGGCTCCGCCCCTGTCGCTAGGCAAGACAGATGAAAAGGGGTGGAGCTTCCCCTTGAACCCGTTATTGCCTCGTTCGCAGCAAGACATGCTTCTTCTCAGCGTGCTCTATCTTCTCCTTCAAGGGCCAGCGGATTTTCAGACCTTTCCTTTTCTCAAATTTTGGCTAGCCTTTCAAGGAGATCATGAATTGCGGTTTAGGGGGTCGCATCTCGCCATACCCTCCCTTCGCCCCTTGGTTATGGCCCTTCTCCTCCCTGGCCCTCCTCGAGCCTCAGCACCTGGAGCAGGGGGTGGCCGCATCGCACGTGTTCTTACCCCCTCCCAGTGTCACAATCATTCTCCTCAAAAGAGGACAGGATCCAACATTTTTTCCTGCGCTGAGTATGGTTGTCGCCGTGCCAGCGCTGCCTGCCTGCCTCTATCCACATAGCCGATGGCCAAGCCCGGTGCAGCAGTGTCCTCCTTAAAAAGCGCCTTGAGTCAGGCTCAACTACAGCCGTGCTAAGCTTTGCGGCCGCCTGGGCTGCCGCGGCCATTTTTTCGTCATTTCGGTTTTCCTGCCATTTTCAACCGCTCGGACCCTTGCGGCCAGCATTTTGTCGCAGGTGGATTGCTGTGGCCGCCATTTTGAGATAGTCGGATTGCCGACCGCCATTTTGAGGCTGCTCGTCATGTGAATTTCTTTTGCTCGTCGGCACTATTTTACAATTCAGGCGCCTGGCTTCTCTTAGGCCCCATGGAGGGGGGGGGAACAACTCTACCATCACCACTGGAACCTCCCCTCCCTAGTGGCCTGGGAGAACTTGGTGTGCGGCCACCCTGTTGATTAACCCTCCCCCCCCAAAAAAGAGGTTATATAATAAAAAATTCAGTAAGCACTTCGTTGGGCCTCACAGCCCTCATATAGGGGTTCCAGGGTGTCTGACCTGGGCCTTGCCCCGGGGGGAGGGTTTCCTCAAGGGCTGGGGCCTTGTTTTTCCTTAGATTAACCCTTGCCTTCCTTCTTCTAGGCTCATGGAGGACTCGGCAAGACCTTCATCCTCCAACCCTGTGGTCATCCCACTTATGTCTTGGGAGGAGTTCAATGCGGCGGTTCGATCTGCGGTCACGGCGGTTCTGACACCTCCCCAGCATGAATCCACTCCACCTCCACCCAAAAGAGGATGGAAGAGATCCCATAAAACACACCACCTGGAGCCTCGCTCTCCCTCTCCTGTGGAGTCTCGAAAAGATCAGGCCGTCAGCCCACCTCCCTCCATGTCCCACTTTCACAGGGTGCGGAGCCCAAGCCCAGCAGCATCTTTGGGCCTCTCTAAAGGCTACTTTAGTCCTAGCCCTCTCGGAGCCCCATCTGACAAACCCAAGCCCTTCTCTGGGCCCGATTTTGTGGAGGAAGAGGATCCGGAATTCAATCTTCTGGCTGATTCCTTGGATGAGGAAAAGGAGTCCTCCCCCCAGTTTAGATCTGGCCATCTGTTTGCCCCGGAATCATTTCCCAAGCTTTTCCGCACCATTGCAGAGACTCTTAATTTGGGGCTTGCAGTACAGGAGGATCCTCCGGTTATCCCCTCCTCTTCCACTGGCCTTAATGTCAACTCTGTTTTTCCAGTCCCCGAGATCCTCTGGTTGGTTTTTCCTTACCTCCTTCTATTCTGAAATTGGTCCAGAAGGAATGGTCAGGGCCTTCCACCCTTAAGGACTCTCACATTCGTACCACTCAGTTTTACAAGATCGTTGAGGACCAGGCCCATCTGTTCCAACTACTTGTGCTGGACACCCCAGTGGCCCTGTTGGACAACCTGCCACTCTGCCGGCCAATTCTCAGGGGTACCCGAAAAACCCACACAACAAACGGACCGAATTTTCCGCCCGTCGTACCTTCGAGGCCTCAACGGCTTTGGCCGCTTCTCTGGCCTCCCGCTCCTGTGTCCTGTGGTGTCAGAAGATTATCAAACAGCATGACCTCCCTAAGGAGCTCGCCACCGATCTACCAAGGATAGCTCTAATGTCTGCCTTCGTGTCCGACGCCACTTCTGATGCCCTCCAGCTCTCTGCACGGGCCATGGCCTCTTTGGTGGCGGTTAGATGGAACACATGGCTCCGTAACTGGGATGTGGAGAATTCTGCCCACGGTCGTCTGGTCTCACTGCCTTTCAAAGGGGAAAGTTGTTTGGGGACGACCTGGACCCCTTCCTCCTGGACGGTAGAGGTAACCGAAAAGTGCTCCCCTCCCGTCAGCAACAACAGCGCCATCAGCCTCCGTTCTTCAGGCCCAAGTCCTATTCCTTTTGTTCCTTCAGGCCTCGGGCAGACAACCCTCCCTCCTTCCGCCGCAGCCAACCTCCACTTTGGCATCCCCGCCATCAGAAGCCGAAACAGCACTATCAGTCCCGGCCTTGCAATGCCAGGCAGGGCCCCAGGAGTCAGCAATGACAACCAACCACCATCACAGGTAGGGGGTCGTCTTGCCTTCTTCCATGAGCGCTGGGGTCAAATAACATCAGACAAATGGGTTCTGGATATGGTAAGCCAAGGGTACTCCCTAGAATTCAGGTCCCTCCCTTGAAGGCGGTTTCTCGCCATTCCCCGGCCATCTTGCATCATGTGCCACCTGTGCAACCTCTCGGGCATCCAGCATTTGTTGGACATGCGAGATCTAGAGCGAGTACCTTCCTCCCAGTGCAGGCAGGGAGTGTACTCACACTTCTTTACTGTCCCCAAGAGGTTGGGGGATATCAGACCCATTCTGGACTTGAAGTGGGTGAACAATCACCTCTCCAAGCCCCACTTCAAAATGGAGACCCTCGCCTCCATCCTGCAGTCCATTCTGTGGGAGAACTTCATGACCGCCCTCAATCTCGGGGTGGCTTTTTTGCATGTGCTAATTTCCCCCCCCCCCCCGCACTGTCATTTCCTTCAGTTCTGTTACGACATCTCCCATTTTCAATTTCGGGCACTTCCCTTCGGCCTCTCATCCGCCCCCAGGGTCTTCTCCAAGCTTCTGGTCACAGCAATAGGTCACCTACGCGTCCAGGCAATAGCAACGTTCCCGTACCTGGACATCTTAATTCAAGCTGCCTCCTGCCCTCTGGCCACTCTCCATCTTCAGCAGACAGCCCAACATCTCTCAGAGCTGGGGTTCCTAATCAACTGGGAAAAGAGCTCTCTGGTTCCTTCTCTGACCATCCTTCACTTGGGAGCCGTCATAGACACTGTAGCCTTTCAGGTTACTCTTTCCCCCGAAAGACGCGAGAGGATCCTCCCCGTTGGAGGGGGCCCTTCGGGCCCAGAGACCGGACATACTGCTTCTCTCGAAGCTGTTAGGGATGCTGATTTCTTGCATTGGGATAGTCCCTTGGGCGAGATTCCGGTCCATGGCCCTACTATCCCTGCTCTTTCCGTTCCAGCTCCAGATGTCCCTGCACCAGAAGAGAGCTATCCGCCTGAGCTCCCATGCTCAAGCGGACCTCATCTGATGGCTGCACCCCTGGTCCCTTGCCTCGTCCTCGCCCATCAGGCTGGATCCACCTCTACACCTGTTTACGGATGCCAGTTTGTCGGGTTGGGGGGCGAAGCTACAGGGACGGGTTGCCCAGGGGACCTGGTCACCTGCTCCGGGTGGTGCTCTTGGCCCTTCAGAATCTGGAACCACAGGTTTACAACAGGAACATTTTGGTCTTCACGGACGTCTGTGCCAAGGCCTTTAACAACAGGCGGGGGGGACCAGATCGCGATCCCTTCAGTCCCTCTCCAGACAATTGTTTCTGTGGGCGGAGTCACACCTAGCCTCCCTGACTGCGGAACACGTCCCGGGCAGGGAGAACATAGCAGCGGACTGGCTCAGCCGAGCCAGCCTTGACAACGGAATGGCGTCTTCATCCCGACGTGTTTCGGGACCTAACAACTTGATTCGGGCTGATGGCAATGGACCTATTCGCCTGCCACACCTCGACCCATCTTCCGAGGTTTTTCAGCAGGTTCCCATCTCCACGCCGTGGGGACCAATGCCCTGCACCAGCGATGGCCCAAGCATCTTCTGTATGCCTTCCCTCCTCCCAAGATCCTACCCAAGGTCCTTCAAAAGATACGCCTAGAAAAGGCGGAGCTCGTGCTCATCGCACCGTTTTGGCCTCGACATCCATGGTTCGTCAATCTCCAGGGCCTCGCCCTTCAACCTCCTCTTCTGCTCCCAAGCAGGGATGATCTCTTATCCCAAGGCCCGATCCATCACCCCGACCTCCCTCGTCTGCACTTAAGTGCCTGAAGGTTGAGCAGCGCTGCCTCCTGTCCAGGGGCTAGCCCACCTCAGTTTTTTAAGAGACTGTTTTAGCAGGCCGAAAGGCCTCTACTAATCACATTTATAATGCCACCTGGCTTGACTTGGAACGTTGGTGTCTTCCCAGGGGGATCCAGCCGGAATCCATCAAAACTCTGGATCTTCTTTCCTTCCTTCCGTCGGGTCTGAGGCTTGGGCTTAGCACCTCTACCCTGAAATGTCAGGTTTCAGCTATCACGTCGGTTCTGGCTCTCCCGAGGCTTGCCTCCCATCCCCATGTTAAAAAGTTTTTGCGCGGGGTTTCGCTCTTAAACCCTCTCCCTGTTCCTTGGGCCCCCTCTTGGGACCTGGTTACTGTACTCCAGGCCCTCTCCTCAGCCCCCTTCGAGCCTATGGCCACTTGTCTCCTCCTTCAAGCTTACCTTGAAGATTGTCTTCTTCCTGGCGATAGTCTCCGCCAGGAGTTTCCGAACTCGCAGCCCTCTCGATGGCTTCGAGTTTAGTCTCCCTCCATAGAGATAGAGTGGTGCTCCTCACTGACCCTTCCTTTATACCCAAGATAAATTCCATATTCCACAGGGCGGCAGAGGTCACTCTCCCTTCCTTTTACCCCTCTCCTTCCTCTGCCGAGGAACACAGACTTCATGCCCTCGATGCCCGACGGGCCTTTCTCTTCTATCTCGACTGAACGGCCTCTTTCAGGAGATCTGAGGCTCTCCTCGTTCTTTACCATTCCAGAAAACTAGGCCAAAGGGCATCTCCTTCCACCATCTCTTGTTGGCTCCGGGAGTCCATTGCGGACGCCTACAAGGCCCAGGGCCTTGTCCCCCCGATCGGAATAGTAGCCCACTCCACTAGGGTGGCCTCCACTTCGGTGGCTTTTAAGGCCTTTCCTTCCCTAGAAGGCCTTGTCCCTAGAACAAGTTTGTAGGACCGCAACCTGGAGTGTCCCTCACACCTTCATTTGCCACTATAAGGTGGACTCCTATGCCTCGGGTGATTTGGTCTTTGGCAGGGGGGGTCCTTCAATCGGCCTCTTCTGCTCCTCGGTCTTCCCTCCCATAGTATTGGCTAGGGTATCTCGCCCATTCTCCACCGAGACCATCATGGCCTTCCACGGGAGAATGGTAGGTTGGGTTATCGACCTTGGCTCCCTGCCTCTGACATCTAGGCTCGGAGCGTCCCTGCGTCTTCCCCGGTCGCTCCACACGGATCTCGTTAGCTGTTTCTAACCTGTTGGTTCTTGCTTATTATAACTTGGTGGAGTTTTCACAGTTTTATTTTTTAGGTTCTCTTCGTTTACTTTTACTTGGCTACTTACAAACTGGGGATTCAAGGGGAAGCTCCACCCCTTTTCGTCTATCTTGCCTAGCGACAGGGGAAGAGCCCATTCTCCACTGAGACCATCATGGCTCCACCGAGAATGTCGGTTCACGGTAAGTGACCAACCTACCATTTTTCTTGCTCTGATTTTTTTTACATCTCAAAAGTGTAGACTTTTTATATTCACTCTACAATGGAGCCTAGAAAAAAAGCCTCTGCAGAAATGTTAGAAAATTATGAAAACTGAACTAAATCTAGATGCTAACTACTAGCAAGAGCAACAACCAAAATACAAAAAAGTAAAGAGGTGTAGAATCTGTCTAGCGTTTCTCGAGGATATATAATCTATCCAGGACCAAAACATTAAAAAATACCCATTACTTCCTTTTGAAGTTTCTTTTGTCCAATAGCATGATGATCAGAAGTAACAGCTAGCCAAGCTCTATGAGTGGAACTTTAATATTTGATCAGAGGCAAACAGACAGAAGGTCCAATGAATTTGTTTTGTTTACAAATGAATTCTTATGCATATCAAAACAAAACAGTTTCTTTTATTGCATTGTATTTTCAGAGTGGTCAGGCATGTTATGAAATGTTCCAACATCATTCATAAAAATGACTGATAAATATACAATAAAATAAAAAACAAAAGCTGTTTCAACAATGTACTTATCAAATTTGCTCCAGCAAAAGAACATTACACAAACCATTTTAAAATAGCAGTTATTCCAGCTGTTTAGAAGGGCTGAATGAAACTGCTGCTGATATGAGTACTTTTGACCAAGAGTTTTCTGTCCTTTTTCAGCACAGCATAAAGGAGATTCTCTGAGCAAATTATAATTTACCTGTTCTCCTAAACAAGTTTCACCACTGGGAAATATCTATGAGGAGAAAAATCAAATTCTGGTGGAATCTGGAAAAATAAATATATATATATATATTAGTCTCTATTTAAAATAGATTTTCAAAAATTTTGTCATTTCTAGTAGATTTTTAAAATACCAAGTATACCAGAAAAATCCAAAAGGGTAGGTGAGAGGGAAAGATGGACATATAAAATTTAAATAAATTCAGTGAAGCTGTTTCTGAATAAACATACAGTGAGGCAAATAAGTATTTGATCCCCTGCTGATTTTGTCAGTTTGCCCTCTGACAAAGAAATGACCAGGCCCAGGGATGGGTTTCTCCCGATTCGCTGGTTACCCGCTTTGTGGACGCGCTTCCGATTCGGCTGTCAAAAGCACGCTGCACGGGATCGCTTTAAAAATCTTCATGGTACTCTGAAAATACTCTGATCCAACAGCTGTGCAGCGGCCATCCATTTCAGAATACCATGAAGATTTTGAAAGCGATCCCGTGCAGCGCGCTTTTGACAAGGCCATAATTGTAATGGTAGGTTTATTGTAGCTGTGAGAGACAGAATAATAACAAAAAACCCCTCAAAAACCCAGTGCCCACAAGTCAGAGATAGATTTGCACTGTAGTGAGGGAAATAAGTATTCGATTCCTTCACAAACGATGTCTTAGTACCTGGTGACAAAACCCTTGTTGGCAATCACAGGTCAGACGTTTCTTGTAGTTGGCCATCAGGTTTGCACACATCTCAGGAGGGATGTTGTCCCACTCCTCTTTGCAGATCCTCTCCAAATCAGAAAGGTTTCGAGGCTGATGTTTGGATCAAATACTTATTTCCCTCACTGTATGTGCTTGCAAAAAAAAAAAAAAAACTAAAAAATGGAGAGTCTAACCTGCAGCCGTCAAACGATTCAACCGGAGAGGTTAGTTATTTTTATTTATAATAATAAAATTACTGGTGCTGGAGTATGGCTTCAGTTTGGAGCTATAGCAGGAACAGTGGTTTGGGGCAAAATATGGATTATGAGTTGTTCAGGAATTGTTTTTTTTATTGTTGAGAAACCCTAAGGCAAACAAATTGGACTAAGCAGTCTACAATCAAAATTTCCATGCGTGTAGTTGGAACTCCAAGAGGTCAGTTTCTACCGTAATTTTCTGAAATAAAGGATCTGTCTTTTTATTGAAGTTGTTGAAGTTTTATATTTTGGACTAGGGTTTTAGTGGCAATTTTTGTGTTGTGGAAGAAGCTCTGTACATTTTCAACAGAATATTTATTCTTCTGTTTAATCTGAAGCGATTATGGCTCAATCAACATTGTAAGATTTATTTGTTTGAAAAAGAAAAATAATTCTTTTGTGGTCAACAATATACTTTTTAAACAAATGTTTGGTCAAAATTCAAAAAGGCTACTTTGTCAGTCAAGAAGCTTGAGTATGATTGCAACAACACAGGAAAAAAAAACATTTTCTACTCTCACGTGAAGAAATGCTATTCATTGAGAATCAATCAACTAGCATTCAGGAAACCTGTCTGAACTAACCGAACATGCTGTTACATGTGTCACATGAATATAGAACAATAGTATGTATCACTTAAAACCTCCAGAAAAACATTTTGGAGAGAGCAGATTCCCATAGTTGATTTCGTCACTAAAGCCGAATGATGGAAACTGAGACCAGGGAAAATGAACGTAATCCAAATGATTTAGAAAATGTGCTTGCAAAAAGTGATCTAACGTTTGTTAGATTGTTCACCTGTCATTTACCAGGTATGAAGTAAAGTAGAACTGAATCTTTGGGAAGGATTAAGGGAGACTCAGAAGATTAGACAATTCCAAGAAAAAGAGGAACGTGCGGGGAGGGCATCAAAATAATCCTGCCTTGGTTTTGTTAAGTATAAAATGGGATTTTGTTTGGTATAGTTTAGTATTGTTTAGCATAAAAGAGAAACTTAGATATCTAAACCTACTGATAGACTTGAAAGATTATCAATCCCAACAGTTTTGGCCATCATTTTGCTTGGTATGTGTGCTTTTTATGTTATGCTTTTAAATCCGTTTGGCTGAGTTAGTAATTAAGCTTAAAATATCTTTATTTACCAGGGTGTATTGGCTCTGGATTCAAAGGAACCAATTGCCTGGGTTCACTGATCACTGCTTGACATTTGGCAAAACAGAGAGAGAATGGAAACTAAAGGCCTAAAAAAGGAAGGAATTTTCATTCCCGGTCTTTAATACCACCATCAAATGTGAACTTTGGTTACAATTACAGTGCTCAAGTTAAGCTTTAAACTAGTGACAATGGCCACTAAGGAGAAAGTAAACTTAATTTATATTTGCATTGAATTCAATTCTATGATTATTAATTAATTATTAATGTTTATTGATTTCCCCCATTAATCACATCAAACACTTCAATTTGATGTCAACTTTTAGAGAATTCTAAGGGCTTCATCATCCTATTTTGGAGGCTGATTGCACACAGTTGTGGATCTGGGTTTCGATCCAAGGTGGCTGTATATATTAAATTAATCCTATCCATTTCATAATTTCCTGTTTCACATCTTCAGCGATTACGGTATTCAGGCCTGTTTCTGCTTGCATCAACATGCTCCTGTTATTATAAATTACTGGATTGTATCTCTTTGGTTCATCATATTAGCAGATTTTGTCCTTTTGAAGAGTCTTATCTGCCACATTATGTGTACAAATTATTTTCAGTAGACAGTTCATGACCTTATAAGTAAAACATGATCAAACAGATTCTCTTACTAGATGAAAAAGTAAGCCTTCACACTAGCTCATAAATGTCCCTGTCATTATAATAGCTATAATACACAATCAAAATCAACCAGTGATAATTTGGGATGTACAAATTTTGGTGCACATTTTGGTATCTTGCTTCTTATTATATAAAAGGTTTTGGCTGTCTTTAAATAGAACTGTTCCTTTATGTTCACAGTTGGGTCCCAATAACTTTTGGGTTCCAATATCTCTTATAGTAGATTCATAGAAAATACCTGTTGCAGATTTTTTTTCTGGGGAAAGAGAACCTGAGTTGGCTGTCCACTATCAAATGTTCTATTTCCTTGTCTTTCTTAGCCATCCAAACTTCCAAAACTACCAAAAAGGTAGTTTTATTTGTGTGTGTGTGTGTGTACCTTTGATTCCTGGGGACTCCTTCTTCTTAGGACTGGGAAAATCTGGTCCACGGTCGCCTAGTTGGCTTTGTACCTAAGGAAAAACTAGAACTCCCAGTTTCCCAGTTTCTAGTCTAGTACTTTAATGACTATACCAAACTGGTCTCTTACATACTTAAGATCATGCCCCTATGTATGATGTTTTACATGAGTTGTATCCTCTTTCACACAAAATCATGTAAAACCTCATTTGGGCAGGCATGACATAATGTCCCTCCACTCTCTCTCTCTCTCCTTCCCTCCCTCCCTCTCTCTCATACCATTGGAAGGTGAATTATACAGATAGTCCTCAGCTTATGACCATAACTGAAACCAAAATTTCCATCACTAACAGATGCTTTTGTTATATAAGTTGTGTCCAATTTTGCAACCTTTTTACCAGGGTTGTTAAGGTTCTTACTTTATGGTTCTTACCTGAATCCTGCTTCTTTGCTTGACTTTGCTGGTCTGAACCCCTTGGGGAGGTCACAAATGAAAATCATATGATCCTGGAATGCTACTACCATTGCAAATATGTGTTGGTTGCCAAGCACCTGAATTTTTATCCTGTGGCTATGGGATAGCTGTGTTGGTCCTAAGTGCGAGAATCAATTGTAAATTATTATTTTTCAGTGCCATCATAACCTCAAATAAATGTTAAATGAATGGTGATAAGCCAAGGATTACCTATATTATGTTATTTTGATAGATTCTATAAATGCCTTCCTGCAAGACCACAAAGATTTGGATACCTCTTAAAGCTACTATTCTGAATGCAATAATCTAAAATTGAATAATCCATGGGGTTACTTAGCGGTTAGGGTTAGGGTTAATAACATCTTTTAACAGAATAACAGAGTTTGAAGGGACCCCTCCCAAGCAGGAGACTCTACACCATTTCTGAAAGATGGCAGTCCAATCTTTTCTTGAAAGCTTCCAGTGGTGAAGCTCCCGTAACCTCTGAAGGCAACTTCTGTTCCATTGGTTGACTCTGTAGGTTCTATGATACCTAATAAGGATAAAACTAGTCCTTTCTTGTCTACTGGTGGTCAACATTACTGTGAGAGAGCCCTCTGGACCCTGTTCTTTGTGTCATATATCTTTGTCTATTAGATAAAGTATCATTTCCTTTCAGCTAACAGAATTGTTTAAAGCATCGTTGTCTGGGATTCATTAAAAATCTGCTTGCACTTTGGTCTACCTGCAGCTTTGTATGTTGCTTCTCCCCACACAATGTCCTCCACCACCCCACC
>JANHGC010001006.1:241214-252514 GCA_027560395.1 Boaedon fuliginosus
GCTATAATAAATTTATTTATTTATTTATGTATTTATTTATTTATTTCTTTCTTTATTTATTTAATTAGATTTATACCCCGCCTTTCTTCCTCTAAAAGAGGGAACGCAAGGCGGCTAAGAACAATAAACAGTTAATAAAATTGTAATTAAATTGTAATAAAAATACAATTTAAAAATACAGCAATGTAAAAATTAGACACCACTTACATATGAGGGGAGACAGTTAGCTCCAAGCCCGTTGGCCAAGCCAGGTCTTGATGTCCTGGTGGAAGGCTAACAAGCTAGGGATGGTCCAGACCTCCACAGGGAGCTGGTTCCAGATATATATTATTTATTATACTCGAGCATTGCTAGAAGAAAATTTTTTAAAAATGAAGCCAACCAGACAGGTATTAGAACCTCAATTAAGGCCTACCTTGTGATGGTAAAACATCACTATTTCTCTGGTATTATTGCATCCACAGAGTTTCAGCAATGGCCTAGTTCAATTTCACCCAGTCCTTCCTTGGGAAGGAGGGCTCAAATAGTCATTTACAGAGCTGTGTAGAGGAACTTGTTGAATACCTGATGGATAAAATCTCTTGGATCCATTCTCAGTTTGAGGCCATTGGAGATGCCTGTGGAATGGATGTGTCAGATTATCTGGAAACGGTTTGTCCCTGTTGGATCTGAGGAAGTGGATAGGATCCTTGGAACTGTTAAGGTACCTACTTGCTTATTGGACCCTTCTTCCTCCTGATTGGTGAAAGCCTCCAGGACTGGGTCCTGTAGATAGATCCAAGCGGTGATTAATGCATCTCTGCAAAAACAGGTGTTTCCAGCACTATTCAAGGTATCCCTAGTTAGCCTCATCCTCAAGAAATTTATTTATTTGTTTATTTGTTTTTATTTATACCCCGCCTCATTTCCCCGGTCAGAGGGAACTCGAGGCGGAATCATCATTGGACTCAAGCTCCCTGGACAACTTTTGTCCAGTGTCCCATCTTCCCTTTTGAGGATAGGTGATAGAAAAGTGGTTGCCTTGCAGCTCTAGAGGGTCCTGGAAGAAACAGGTTATTTGGACCCCTTTCAGTTGGGTTTCAGATACAAGTATGGAACAGAAAACAGCATTGGTCATGCTTGTGAATAATCTCTGACAAGAGTAGGATGAAAATACTGCATCTGTTCTTGCTCTCCTTGATCTTCAGCAGCTTTTGATTGACCATGGTGTCCTTTGGGGATGGCTATGGGGAATGGGGCTGGGCAGCACAATATGGTGCTGATTCATGTTCTTTCTTTAACTCCAGACCCAATTATTGTTAATAGGGATTAAGAGATCCACTCTTTTGTGGGGTGTCACAAGGCTCGGACTTTCTATACTTCTTTTTAACATCCACATGAAACCACTGAGTGAGATCATCTGAAACCATGAGATGAGATATTAGTATGCCAATGATGCACAGCTCTATATTTCCATCCCTGGTGTTGCAAGCAATATTGTGACTGCCTTTTGTAAGTGCCTGGAGGCTGTAAGGATCTGGATGCTGGTCAATAGGCATCAGCTGAAAGCAGACAAGCCTGCCTCTGGAAACCTAGGATCTTTAGATCCAGAGATTTATGAATATTAACTCTGCATGGGGTTGCACTACCCCAGACAGATCTAGTGTGCAATTTGGGAGTCGTCCCTGACCAATGATTCTTGCTCAAAGAGAAGTTGTGGCTAGGAGGATCTTTGCACAACTTTGCATTGTACCCCAGTTGCCTTTTATCAGGATCCTGGGGCTCTGTGCATGATCACTTATGCCCTAGTTATCTCTCGGATGGATTACTGCAACACTTTCTACATGGGTTACCCTTGAAGAGTATTTGGAAGCTGCATCTGGTGCAGAACGCAGCAGCTCACAGTCTTGGGAGCATTTATGCATGAGCTCCATTGGTTGCCATTTACTTCCAGATCCAATTCAGTGTTGGTCATTACTTTTAAAACCCTACATGGCATGGGTCCACGGTATCTGAGCAGCCATCTGCTCCCAAGGGGATAAGCCAGCCCACTTGTGCCAGAGAAACAGGCCTGCTACGGATTCCATCTGCTAAGATATTGAAGGAGTCAGGATCAAGGAGAAGAGCCTTTTCTGTTGTCCCATCCCTTTGGAACATTATTTCATTGAAGATGAGAACTGCCTTCTCCCTTCTGGTCTTCAGAAGAGTATTAAAAGTGGGATGAGCGGAAGGACTTGGCCAGCTCCAACACTCTGGGCCTGGAGGGCCCCTCATCTTCTGAGGATGGGGAGTCGTCAGATGAAGATCTAGGGGTGCCACCCCAAGGGCGCTCTGACTGGCTTTTTGCTCCAGGAGCGTTTGCGAAAATTTTCAAGCCCATTGTACATACCTTGAGTTTGAAACAAACTGAACCAGAGGAACAATCCTCTACCTCAGATCAGATGACCGAATTTGATGCCAGCTCAGTAATGCCAAGGGAGCAAGCCCCCCTCAGTGTTCCACCTTCCCTCTGCATTTATGCAAGCCATTCTGAGAGGAGACTTTAAGGACTCTCTTATTAGAGCAGCGAACTTCTACAGGGTCACAGAAAATCAGACCGCGCTTGTGTACTTGCCCATGGTGGATGCCCCAGTTGCATCCTTGGGGGCCCCATCCTTCCTTCCAGCCAATTCAGAGGATTTCCAAAAAATCCTCAGGACAGAACAGCAGCGGTATTGGCTAGATGAGCATTTGAATGTCCTCAGCTGCACTTAAGGGTTCTGTGGCGGCATCATTAGCAGCGAGAACATCTGGCCTGTGGTGCCAGAGATTTCTGGATCAGGTCAACCTCCCCGAAGCAGCTCGTTCTGAGCTCCGTACAATTGCTTCCCTGGCAACCTTTTCGGCGGTTGCAATTTACAATGCCATAAAGCTGTGGGCCAGATCCATGGCTTCCACTGTGGCGGTGCGCAGATCCACCTGGCTCAGAAATTGGGATGGCGACGGATCCCCCTAGGGAAATCTGGTGGGCCTTCCCTTCAAAGGAGCTAAGTTGTTTGGAGATTACCTTGATCCATTCCTTTGGGAATCAAAAGGGAAGCACAAGGTGCTGTCATCAAAATCCAAGTTTAAGCCGCACTGTACTCCTTTCTGAGCAAGCAGTCCTTTCAGCCCTTTTGGCCCCAAGTTGACAACCGTGGCCCCTCTGGTTTCTCAAAGGGCCATTACTCCTCATGGAAGCCTCGGGGCCAGAAGCTGAAACCCTGACAGCAGCCGAAGCCCTTTACCCCAAAACTCAACAAAACAACAAAAATCAACAATGACTGCATTCCAGCACAGCCGATAGAAGGATGCCTCATTTTCTTCCACAGTCATTGGAACGAAATCACCAACAACAGATGGGTACAGGAGACGGTCAGATGAGGATACTTCCTGGAGTTCAGCCGATTGCTTCCGGGGAGGTTCATACAGGTCCCCAGATCCTCCTGTATTATAAAGCACCTCCACACCTTATTATTTATTTATTCAATTTATACCCCGCCTCTCTTCCCCAGTCAAGGGGAACTCAAGGCAGCTCTATGACTTTGAAGGCCATCCAGCATCTCCTTCTCATTTCGGCCATACAGCAGGTCCCAATGCCACAACGGGGCCTGGGGGTGTACTTGCACTTCTTTACCATACTCAAGAAGTCCGGAGACACAGGGGCCATACTGGACTTGAAGTGGCTCAACCGTTGGCTGATGAGACTCACCTTCAAAATGGAAACGCTTCATTCCATCCTGGACTCGGTGCAGACGGGGGGACTTCATGGCCTACCTGGATCTGCAGGAGGCTTACCTCCATATTCCCATCCTAGCCAACCACAGGGCATACCTCCAGTTTGCTTACAAAGTGGTGCACTACCATTTCAAGGCGCTTCCCTTCGGCCTCTCATCAGCACCAAGGGTATTCTCAGAAGTCTTGGTGGCAGCCATTGCTTTTCTCAGATTTCAGGGGATAGCGACACATCCCTTCCTGGACGACATACTCCTGAGGGCTCTGTCTCAGACCTTAGCAAAGACGCATCTAGATTGGACAATCCAGCTCCTGTTGTCGCTAGGCTTCATAGTCAACTGGGACAAGAGCTGGATGACTCCGTCTCAATCAACTGTCCACCTGGGATAGACTGAGATAGACTCAGTTTCCTTCAGGCTGTTCCTGTCTTAGGAACGGAGGCACAAGATCCTTGGCCTGATGGACTTGATTTTTCATTCTCCCTCCCCTGGACATTGTTTCGCTCTCCAGCCTGTTGGGAGTGTTCTGCTTGTGCCAGGGCATTGTTCCATGGGCCTGGTACTGGTTGAAGGCCTTGCAGAACCTTCTGCCCTTGCAGGACAGAATCTCCAATCACGAGCGTGTTCCTCTGACCCCGAACTCAGAATCTAGGGACAATTTACTCTGGTGGTCCCGACCACAGACACTTATGCAGGGGTCCCCCATCAGAATAGAGGAATGGGTCACCATACACATGGACGTACGTTTGGTGGGATGGGGAGTGCATATGGCCAATGCTGCAGTGCAAGGACTCTGGTCACAGGCCAAAGCCCGCCTCAGCATCAGTTTTCTGGAGTCGAAAACAGTGCTGCTGGCCCTCTTATCCAGGGACATCATCTGATGATTTATACAGACAATGTATGTACCAAGGCCCACCTGAACCGTCGGGGGTACGAGGTTGTGGCAGCTACAGGACTTGGCACAATCGATCTTCGTGTGGGTGGAGGCCAACATCACCTTCCTAAGTGTGGAGTACATTCCGGAGAGGGATAACATGGTTGCGGACTGGCTGAGAAGGGAGCGCCTGGACGGGACAGAGTGGAGACTTCATCCCGAGGTCTTTGTGGACATCAACCAGAGGATGAGACTCATGGTGATGGACCTCTTCACCTATCACCAGAACGTGCAGCTTCTGAGGATTTTCAGCCAAGGCCTGTGTTCAGGGTCAGAGGGGTTGGACACTCTCCAACAGACAGCCCCAAGGACTTCTGTATGCTTTCCCGCACGCCAAACTGATTCCTCGAGTCGTGGACAAGATCAGGTGGGAAGGGGCCGAGGTTGTGCTCATCGCTCCCTTCTGGCCGCGCAGGCCCTGGTTCTCAGATCTCAAGGAGCTGTGCATCTTCCCTGCATATATATGCAAAAACTAAAATACAAAGAAAAAGTAATAGTTTTTCTTTAAAAGCTTCTATCTCCCAAATGCCTTCCCTTTCCCCATAAACCTATTTCGCAGACTCTCTTAAACAACATCAGTTATCATTAATTCTTAAAAGAAAATACAAGAATAAAAAGAGAGAAAAGAGAAATATAAAACACCAGCCCGGTTTTAGTTAATGGCCTTATATATTATCCACATTTGGAAAACAGTAAACTCTGTGTAAAGAGCTTTTCCTAAGTGGTTGTTTGCCTGCAGATGTTTCATTATCTAATAATTAGTAACATCAGTGTTTATCAATATTTTCCTCTCAGTTATGAACAGGGATGAAAGTGAAGCAGTCAAAAGTAATCCAGAGCTATTATATTTATTTTGCAGGTGTGGGGGTGTTAGCAGAGAAAATAATATGGTAACCCAGTAATTAAATCTAGTATAATCATTAAATCATAGAGGATGAAACTGAAAAAGGTAGTTTAAGATACAGGCTGGTTAGTTCTGATTTTTCTTTGCTTCTAACCATACATCCACATACTTAAATGCACTTGGCTGCTTTGTTCCATATTATATAATACAAACATAACCAACTCTTTGAAGCCAATTGGATATGATATCTCTTGATGTAAATGTGTTGTTTTTGGAAGACTTATAACATGTTACTTGCATTAAAGAAGCTGCCATATAAACTACAATTAAATATAAACATATTCAGTGTAATACCTCAGTAAAATGCAAATTACTGGAAGTTTAAATAGATGAAATGAATAATATTAAAAATATTTGTAACATGATTTTGAAAGAGCTAGAAATCTAGAAAATACAGTTGGCTTGGCATTCACTTCAGAGAATATGTCATAAATGTGCAACCTTTTCAAAGTCAAGAGTTTATAGAGCTTTGTGCTATAATTTTAAGGATAAAAGTGCAGGCAAACCAAAAGGTTATTATATCAAAAAACCCTTCGACATCCATAAATTGTTCATCTCATCTGAGTTCTAATAGAACTCCAGCTTATGAATTTGTAAGGTTTTATTGTTTTATTTCTTAAATTGTGATTACTAAAAGTGAATATTATATTTCTTGCCCAAGGCTAATCATGAGTTTTATTTTGGTTGGGGGAGGAAGTGATTTGGAGGGTGTCAAAGCACTATTATAATTTTTAAAGCAACATCTTTTTTAAATATGTTGTAAACTTTTAATATTTCAGAAACTTACCCTGATATCAATTGCTCATTGATATACAAATAGACTTAATCATGCAATCTTCCTATGTGTCAGGAAGTCCTAAAACATAATGATTCTGAGTTACAGAAACACTTTATTTTTCAAAATTCAGCACATACATATGTAAGCCAATTCAGTCAAAACAAATGTATTAATGAGTTGTACAATGCAGTCATGTAAGCAAAATATTACATTTGATAGAGCTTCATTCTTACTAATATTACTACTGCAACCAGACATCACGCTGATTGCCTTGTGGAATTTTATCCAAAAAAGAAGCAATAAAGCTGAATCATATAGTAAGATTAATGCAACAGTAAATAATAGCTGTAGAAAAATAAAACGTTGCTTAGAACATCAGGAATGTATAAAAGATCCAAGAAAAATGTACAATCCTGGGAAAGAAGACAACCTACTTCAATCTATTATTAGCACAAGCATTTTATCCCCAAAGGCTGGACTATTTTTTACCATGTTTCCTATTCTTGAATATCCTATTCTTGAATAGGAAACATTCAGAAACCAAGTAAGGCATACTTTTCCTTGAGATATTCTTTGCAATTCTTTGCAATTCTAATTTCAGAAAGATATGTTTTGTTTTTCTAACATTGAAAGGTTCTAAGGTGGCTACAATTCAACAACAACAAAAAAAACCATTGGAAACTTCTAAGCAAAATAAAGTTTCCCAAAAAATAAAATATGTATCAAATAATAATGAAGATAACAGTTATGCAATTAAAGCCTATTATAAGTTAGCATGATTCAAAGGATTAAGAGAACACCAGCTATCAGTTACATAGTTGGTGATCTAAAATGTAGCAATACATTTTAAAGTGTTGGCTCCACCAGGGAATAATGTCATTTGTTACTTTGTTCTCACTAATATTCTCAATCAAGACAGAACCACTATATATCTACATGCCTCCTATATGATGAGTTAGTCTCACAAAGCAAATCGGAGTAGGGAAGATCTACTGTACTCTATCATACCCTTTGTAGAAAGTTAGCACCCATCCCTCTCCTAGAAGAATTAAATATTTTAGGAAATATTAAAAAGGCAGAATATTATATTTCCCTAAAGGAGAATTAGAGAAACATGCTCTTGAAGAGAGAAAGCAGCCCCCAAGTCTTAAAAGCCCCCAGCAGATATTTTCTGCCCATTGAGAAAGAGTGGGCCAGCCTATCTACAAAAAGTCCAACTCCAGGATAATGGGATTAAGACATGGCCCCTCAGGATATAATGGGATTGACCCTCAACCATCTAGCAACAGAGCTCACTATCTCCTGGGGACACTCACCTTCCAGGCTTCATCACCTTCCAGGCTTCAACCAAACTTAGCTCAGACAACTCCAGAGCCAGATATGACCCCTACAAAAGCCAGTAGAATACATGTTCTTGCACAAGTTGAAAGCTGAAGAGAAGGTATAAAAAACCCTCACTCTCAACTCCATGTGGTCAGCTACCCAGAATCACATGTTTGGTGGTTCTGTTCATCATTAAACCATCTTTCCAATCAACCTCCACGTTTCCAGTGTCTTTCTCCCAACTTAGAACTGAACCAGATGGATATTTCTTCCAACACCTTGTATTAAGGGATTCTGTACAGTTCCAAGTTTGTGAAATAGGTTTGTGAACTGCTGGGAATCTAGGGATTTAGAAAAAGGTGTAATAAGATAATGCTTACTCTACTTTCCCATATCAGAGGGATTTGTGAATGTGCTAAACCAGTGGTATTGTGGGTGTGATAGTGTGCTGGCTGCTTGATGAGGATCATGATGAAACTACGCAGGTAAATGCTCTTATCCACAAGGGTGCTGTAAGACACATTTATACATGGATTATGGTTTACTGTTAGTGTTTTGAGTTCACATGTCACAATGAACCATATCACATTGGCTGGGTTTGCATGACAGGGTAAGCTAAAAGATAGCTGGTTAGTTTGTTGTTCAATGTATTATGCCTTTATTTTGCACATATTTTGGCATTAACACTGGGAAGGAAAAACAAATATGCAGACTTTGATTAACATTTTTGGCATTAAATGGCTTGGTTACACTGGATATCTGGCATACGTTTCTCCAGATTGTTTACTAGTTTATTTGAGGTCAGGTACAAGAGGCAGTAGAAAAGTAGTCAGTCAGGAAAGCAACAGGAATGGATGAAATGCTGAATTAACTGTTAAACGGGATAGTTGTACATCTTTGTCCCTGATCGAATTAGTGATGCTGCTGAGGTGATGTCCCGGTGCCTGGAGGATGTGACGATCTGGATGGGGACCAATAAGGTCAGACTCAACCCTGACAAGACCGAGTGGCTGTGGGTATTGTCCCCCCATGGTCAAGTTGATTATCCATCTCTCATGCTTGGGGGGAGACAAATTACTCCCCTCAGAACAGGTGCGCAACTTGGGGGTTCTCTTGGATCCACAGCTACAATTAGACTATCATATTTCAGCTGTGGCCAAGGGTGCCTATGCACAGGTTTGCCTGCTGTTCCAGTTGCACCCCTTCCTGGACCGGGAGGCTCTTCTCATGGTTACTCATGTCCTTGTCACCTCTTGTTTGGACTACTGTAATGCGCTCTACATGGGGGCTGCCCATGAAAAGCACTCGGAGACTTCAACTGGTGCAGAATGCGGTCACGCGAGTGATCGAGGGTGTACCCCGGTGCACCCGTATAACACCAATCCTCTGCAAGCTGCATTGGCTTCCAGTGGTCTTCCGGGTGCAATTCAAGGTGCTAGTAACAACATTTAAAGCCCTACATGGCTTAGGGGCAGGGTACCTTTGAGACTGCCTTCTGCAACCATATGCCTCCCAGCCCCCAGTTAGGTCCCACAGAGTTGACCTGCTATGGGTTCCATCAGCCAAACAATGTTGGCTGGTGGGCCCCCATCCTAAGGCCTTCTCTGTGGTGGTGGTGACCCTCTGGAACCAGCTCCCGGCAGAGATCAGGACTATCCCCACCTTATTGGCCTTCCATAAAGCCACAAAGACCTGGCTTTGTCGGAAGGCCTGGAATTAATGTGCTCCCCCCCCTTAGATTATTGTGATTGTGATTGTTGATGATTCTTCTTTTTACCCTGTAATATTGTGTTTTATTGTTGTAAGCCGCCTCGAATTCCCCTTGATTGGGGAAATGAGGCGGGGTATAAATCTAAATAAATAAATAAATAAATGTAAACAAATTGACTCAGACAGTATGCTGTTCACTAAACACTTATTGTATACAAAGAGAAAATATATAAATAAAATTTAAAAATATTATGAAAATGATTATGATGATGAAGATGATGATGTCATCCATTCAGTCATGTCCATTCAGTCTTGGTGATTCTATGGGCCTGGTCCCTCTACATCTTCCATTCTTGCATTACTTCTTTGACTTTTTCTATGTTCTATCTGGTGTCAAATTTGATGATGTCCAGCCATTGTGTTCTTTGGCCACCTGGTTTCTTTTCTTTTCTTTTTTCTTTTTACAATTGATGAATTGCAGTTAAAATATATATTGTCCCACGGCAATATTTTTTTAATCTTTTATTTGTTCTTTTGAATTTCTTTGCAGTATAAAATGCAAAAAGATGAAAAGAAAAACTATAAAATTGGACACTAGGTTCTTCAGAGCTCTGCAATATTACATTTACCTTATGGAAGCAAATTGAGACTTCCTTCCAATTTCTCACTTATTTAAAACCTAAATGCAAATCTATTACTAGAATAATCATAAGTAATTTAATTAAAAAAACACACTAGTAATATTACACTGTATCATCAAAATGCTTTATTAAAGGTGAATGGGGGAATCATTTCTATCCCTTTAAAAGAAAAGAATAAAACACTGAAGCTGGTAAATCTAGAACATAGTACATGTCATATGTCTGAGGAAAATCTGAATGAGAGACAGCTGGAAATCATCATCTCATTTGATTGGAAGATTCATCCTGCTGGGCTTCCAAAGTAGCCTTGCTGTTGGAGGAAGATTCAGCAGCCAGGTGGAGCTAATTATGACAAATATTAACAATCTAGCCTTTGGGTTGTTAAAAATCTTTATTTCATAGCTGGAGCTATCAAACATTTTGGAAATTTGGATTTCTTTCTTTCTTTCAGGATTGTAATTCAGCTGTGAAGTGCTTTGTTCCTGTTTTTGCCATTGGTTTTGAAAGAACCAGGCTGAAGGAAATGTTTTTAATGAAATGTTGAGGGTATTATAAAATATTGGCAACTTGAACAGAGAGATTAGTGATATTACTGGGCCTTTGGGCCTTGAATAGGTAAAATAGATGCCACCTAATATTTTATGTAATGTTTGAAGTCCAGATACATGAACTTTGAATTCTTGCATGCTTTTATAGTATCACCAGGCTGTTCTAAATGTCATCATACAGCTGTGCAGAGCCTTTGGCAGGATAGTCAATTGTTATCTTGCCTATTGAGAATTCAGCTACTAAGCTCTTCTTAATTGTGAATTCACTCAGACTTTTTAACAGGATGCAATGAAAAGGAGAAGGAAAGCTGGCTATTCTTTTCTTCTGTTGAGAGACCAGCTACATTCTTTTTTTTTCCACCACCAGGTGTAACTGTTTTTATCCTACATAGTTATTATAACAAGTGAATTTTAAGAAAAACATTGAATTGTTCAACTCTCATCCCATCCATTCAGTGATGATATTCTAACTGGTTCTCATAATTGCTAGGTTGTACTCAACTGGAAAGAATATCAGCGCTGACCCCGTCCATCTGCCCCATTCCAGCAGCACCAGGTGAGCAAGGTATGCTCTGAGGTGGCATGTAGACTCTGCAATCGCGCAGCCAGTTAAAACTGGCCCCCAGGCTACACGCCGCCGAATCCACCCCCCCATTGCCTCATAGGCAACGTGTTGTAATTGGCTGCACGATAACGGAGTCCACGTGCCGCCTCAGAGCATACCTTGCTCA